>LR738713.1:866944964-866960092 GCA_902687465.1 Secale cereale
AAAAAGTAGACCCCCTTCCCGGACTTTCTTAGATGTGATGATGCCTTTAACAGCCAGGAATCGTCGTCCCTAAGACATTTTGGGCATTTTATTGCTAGATACTTTCCCGTCGATAGTGAGAATCTGCAAATATCTTCCAATTACTTGTTTAGCAAACAAAATGTTTTTGTGTACAAAAAAATGTATTACTATGTCGAAAGCAATCTAAAGCACTAGATGCGAGCAACAAAAAAGAGTTTAATTCATGTACCTCATGATGAAATCACCAAGACATTCGATGTAAAGAGAATTCCTCCAGTAGACGGTGTAGCGACGGCGAGGCCAAAAGGGATGTGTCAGGCTTGGTGACCATTGACGCATCCACATTCCGGCCACGTTACCTATGGCGTCATCTATCCGGACAAACGTCCTCTCCTCCCACCCACTTGTCTTTGAAGAGAACGCCAGCACATTGTACACCACCGGTGGCCATTCGAGCGCCTCCATTGTGTCCCTCATCTCAACATGCTCGTGACGAGAGCTTAAATAATGTGGATGTGCATTCTCCCCCTCTGAATCCACTAACCAATCCTCTCCGTCGTCGTCTGTGTCGACTTCAGGCAGGAACTCATTATCCGTGGCACTAGTCATGAAAAGTCGCCCCACGTTGAATGGTGGCGGCGATGGCTTTGCGGGTATAGGTTCCTTGGGCTTGACTGGCAACATATCGGGGAGAAAGAACACCTCGAAGTGGAGAGACGTGACGGGGTCGAACACGAGGTATACCGGCGAGCCAACGCCCCACCCAGACTCCATGCCCCTTGGTGCCGGAACCTGAGCGGACCGCCGTGTCGCCGGGTTATAGACAAAGCAAGTGCCGTCGTCGGACGTGCAGAGGAGAAGGCCATTACAATGGTCGATGACGATGCATGAGGACAACGAGGACGGCGCGGAGGCGAGACGGGTGTCGATGCCGCCGTCGGAAGGCATCCCTCGGGAGAAGAAACATGTGTCGTCCCAGCGTGCATTGCCCGTGTAGTTTATGAATATGCCGCGCGGCGCGCCCGGCAGAAGGTGCGAGAGGACCAGCCCGTGGCCGTCGATCGCGGCGCGCCAGTCCTTGCAGACGCACCTGCACACGGCTAGGTGCTCTGGCGGGACGAGGCGAAGGATGTCGGCGAGCAACTCGTCGGGCAGCTCCATGGATGGATGTATCTACGCGACATGCCGGGTTGTTTGATTTGGTTTGGCCCGCAAAAAAAAGGAAGAGATAAAGGCTGCGCATCTGGGGAAGCAGAGTTGGATCCAAATGCGTTTTGAATTGGATTCGTTGCCGTCGCAAGTCGGCAGCCCAACTTGCGTTCCAAGTAAGCAATGGCCGTTCGTAGAAGCCCAATTGGCCCAGCCCGCTGCCATACATACAGACGCCACCATCCCCTCTCGGGTGGTCTGTGAGCCAGCGAGCGGGCGAGCGGGAGTCGGTGGGGTCCGGAGGTCGCCGAGCGGCCGCGCACCGCCGGCACTGTGAGACTGAGAGACACCCCTCATCCCTACCTACCAGCCTCTTCTTTTGTCCCTCTCTCGACCATGGTTCTTCGGTTCGGTCATTTGGGGTGCGTCGGCGGCGGCACCCACCACGAGCAGATTTGGAGTCGGTGACTGACTCGTAGCCGGCGAGCTGGGCTTGTTCCCCTCGCCTGAGTTCGATCCAGTGATTCAACTTGTTTCCGTGCCGATTTTCTCTGCTGGGTGACTGAGGTATTTTGTTTTTGATTTGGCTTGGGGGTTTTCGAAATCGATCCCAGCCTTGCCGTTTCGGGTGATTGAATTTGGCATTTCCCGTTGCACAGAACTGCGCGTCTAGTGGTAATGATCTGTGATCCATCTCCTTTAGCATGTTCTTGGGTGCTCTGCGTGTAGGAAGTTTTGATTTGCAGTCGATGCACTCTACCGTAAAACTCAACAATCATGTAAATGATAAGCCGGGTCTTTCATTAGAACAATTTTGAATAACTAATTCATAACCCACAAGGACCGACTTAGCTTTACAAATGGAGCCGGGTATTTGATTTTGAAGAAATCGCCCGTAGCCCCCAAGGGCCGACTTAACTTTATAAGATTGGCCGGGTCTTCTTTGAAAAGAATGACGTACATTAGCCTCCAAGTGCCAAGGATATTGTTTGCAATGTGTTTGGGACTTGAATATATTTGTCATGACATCTTCGTCAAAAGTTGACTAGCATATTCATATTGCATTTTTGGATTTGACAAATTCCTTCTTGAACTTTGCAGGAAGCTTTATGTCTGGGCGAGTCAAATATAGCCGACCTAAAGAAGAGCTTGGGAACTCAACAAGTTGAACGTGTCAAGGCAGAAAACTCCGGAAAATTTGAGAATTATTGAAAACCAAAGCAGCTTTGGCATGATGCCTTGAATTGGTCATGCACGGTCATGAAAAAAAGTTGGGCTCATTTGAGGGATGTCTAGAAATGAGCTGCTCTCAAACGGACCCTTCCACCCTACCCAAATATACTTCATTGAGCACGGTATTTTATTGGAATTCTCAGGATGGACCTGAACATTTCCAAGCAGGCCAGCATGCCCACGTAAGGCATACATGCCATGTTTGAATGAATTTCAATACCGTATGCCGGTTGCATGAAGACCGACCGTTTATGGGGCTATTTTCACCAAGAAAACTCCAGATAAATGCAAAACTTGTCAAAAATCAAAATTTCCTATCATGGAGCCTTCAATTGGTCATACAAGGCCATGAAAACAAATTTGGGCCAATTCAAGGATGTCTACAAACAACGTGCTCTTAATCGGAGCCTTCTGGCCTATCCGGACACCCTCCATAGAACATGGTCTAATTTGGAAATTCTTGAAATGACCCCAACTTCGGCAAATAGGTGGGCATATAAATGGAAGTCACCCATGCCTGGTTTGCATGGTTTCTGACACCGGATGCAAGCTGTGACATGTCCGACCATTTATCTCTCTTTTTTGACAGAGAAAACTCCAAATAATTTAAATTTTGTTCAAAACTAAAACAACTTGGCATGATGCATCTAATTGATCATACAAGACGATAAAAAATAGGGTTATTTAATGGATGTTGGGAAACAACATGCTCTCAAACAGAGCCTTCTGGCCTACCCGGACACCCTACATTGAATATGGCGTTTTTTGGGACATTCTTGAAACAACCACACCTTTTGCTAGCATGTAGGTCTGCCTATGGTAGGCATCGATGCCAGGTTTGAAGTAAAAATCTTTTTAAAAACACAATTTTGGCAGGTACTTAAAACTTTTTTTAAAGTTCGTAACATAACTACTCCCTCCGTTCGGAATTACTTGTCGCAGAAATGGATATATCTAGATGTATTTTAGTTCTAGATACATCCATCCAAGACAAGTAATTCCGAACGGAGGGAGTAATAAATAACCAGGGATAAAATTGAATAACGTACATTCTTTTTTAAAACATTTAGTAAATATTTGAAGGAAGAAACAATTTAAAGTGCCAACATTTTTTGAAAAATGAAACAAGGAAAAAGGAAGAACTAAAAATAGAAAAGAAACAAAAAACAAACAGAAAAGAGAAAAAATGAATAGTGGGAAAAAGACCGGTTCGCCACGTTATACTAGTCGGTGAGGCATAGTTCTACTAGTCCGCATTTCCTAGTTAGACATGGCAGCTTATCAGCCCGTGTGGCTAGCGATGAGCAGTTTTCAGCGGGAGTTACAAGGTATGATCCCACAAAGTTCCATTCCTTTTTTGGATATTTTTTCCCTGTTTCCATGTACAAAAATGGGCCGGCCCAGTAGGGCGGCCTTTTGTGCGTGGCACCATCTATTTGATGGTATTTCTCAAAGAGGACTCCTCTTCGGCGCCTATTGCGCCAAGAAGTCTCCCAGGAGCAAACCACGAATGTTACTGAGCCACGGCCCTTCTTGTGCCCCCTTCGCTCATTCCTTTCCTCTTGCTCGTACATAGGATGTCTGCATGAGATTTTTTGCTCCATTTTCATCTCCTTTTGTTGGACTTTATGGATTTTTTAAACTCAGAAATCAAAACCGTTTTATGGGTTAAAAATATGACTTGTGGATTTGAAACTAGTTCGTGGACCTGACAAAAAGTTCACGGATTTATAAAATGGAAAATGATCAGGGAGTGGAAAAAGTTCGCAAATCTGAAAAAGTTCACCAGTTTTAAAAAGTGTGAATTTGAAGAAGATCACAAAAATTTAAAACAATTTCACAAATTTCATGAATGTTTAAAATCTTGAAAATTTCATGACATTCGGAAAAGATGATGAATTTTGAACAATGTTTATAGATTTTGAAAAAAATGGATTCGAAATAGTTCGTCGATTTTTTTAAAAGCATCAATTTGGAAAAGTTAGCAAATTTTAAAGAAGTTCACGGGTTTTGAAAAATTAAATACCTGGAACAAGTCGTGGAAAGGGAAAACATTCATGTATCTGAAAAAGATCATTGCTTTGGAAAAACTTCTCAGATTAAAAAAATTATACAAAGATTTGAGATGAAGCTCACAAATTTCAGGAAAGTTCAAGATTTTAGAAAAAGTCTACGATTTTTTTTAAAAATGAAAAATTAAAAAAGAAAGAGAAAGAAAAAAATGAAGTCGTTGCCTTTGTTTAGCGTCACATCTGACGCGAGAATAAGAAGACCCAAAAGTTGTAGTTGGCACAACAGCCCAAGTTGTCCCAGTTGGTTGTTAAAGAAAATATTAACGGGCCGAGCCCAGGACACATGGGGACGTTCGTTAGCACAGAGTTGGGCTCTCTGAATGAACATCCTATACGTTTCGGCCGGCAACCCATCGTACATAGGAAAGTGGTAATGATGTGCAAAATGTCTATATTATCCTTTATACGTTTAGTGGGGGGTGTTGTACCGAAGCGAGACTCACATAATTTTTAAGTTAGAATTGACAGAAGATTGATTTTTCAAACATCAGTAGATGGAACCCAAAAAATAGCACATTCGTGTTTCAATTGCGTAAGTGTATTCAACAATCACAGAGCATTGTTTACTTATCAATTGTTTACCGCTTATAAGTAAGATATAAAAACAGTACTTCATCTTTCCTTATCAGCATTAATAGTTAGTGCAGTATCTATTCTCGCGGCATTAAAATAGCAGAAAAGTCAGGTTTGTGTTTTGAAAAGGTGCATCACTGTTATAGGATTGCTGAGTATGTACCACATTTTGAAATAATCACGAGAACACATTGTATCTGCAGTTCATCAAATATACAGCGTGCAAGAAATCATCCTTCTAACCCTGGACCCTGTTCATCTCCCTTCTCCAAATCCCCTTTTATGTGACTATGCCCAAACTACCAAAACAGTTGCAACGACAAGCAATTGGCATGCATCCCCGCATCTGATGTCACTGCAATTGAGGTGAACAAAATTTGAATGCTAAACATACACTTATTTGAGGACGGAGCCGCTGGCTCAAGACAAATAGTGATATATATCATGACACTACCGGTAGACTAGAAGCCACGTGTACTGCATTAAATTTAGCAGCGAAGAGCTAGCAGATGCATTAAATTTAACCAACATCTCACACTAACTTTGCATTTTATTTTCTATTGCTCGTGTTCATAATTGTTGTTTCCTTGTCTTTGGCTTATGTGGCCGACTATTTCTCAAAGTTGCGTGTCAACTTCGTGTACAAGTCACAGGATGGACAACGTCGTTGGCTTGATGAAGAGTGGCGACTATGACACCAAACGGTAAGCTCGCACGTGCATCACGTGTGATGCGTTAGATTCAACGACTGTGAATAGGCGGTGATATCAACCCAGGTGGACCGCATTATCTGAACCAGATCGCAGGAGAGTAGTTAGTGATTGATGCTCCCACCCCATCAAGTAAGTAGGTCATAAGCTTAACTCAGTAACAGTTGTTGTACAGGGAAAACCACTGATTAAATAATTAATTGGGGCCACAATGAAATAGGTTAGCTGCTTGTCGTCGATGCACACACGGTGGCCGCTGCTGTCGGACGCGGCAAGGAGCGCGTCGTCTGTTGACATGGCCACATGTACTCGATCTTTCCCTGATATAGTTTCCTTGGCGCTCGTGGTATGTGGGTGCAATTTTGTATAGTTCCCTTAGCGCTCGTAGAGTGTTAGTTCAATTTGTACGCGTAGCGAGGTAGCTCCCTGCATGCATGCGTGTGTTAAACCCCTTTAGTATCTTTTCTTTTTCTCCTTCATCCTACTCACTGTCATGGGGATGCGTATGCTCCATTTTCTAATCTCTTCGCATGGAATCAACCATGTACGTACGGGCAACAAAATGCCAGAAAGGAACAGCTATGTTTTTTTCTCCTTTTGAGGAGGAGAAGGAGCTAACCAGTTTTATTTTGGCCACCAATTAATGATTTCAACCAGTGTTTTCATGTGCAACCACTGCTACTGAGCAAAGCTTAGAAGGTTTATTAAACACTTCTCTAAAAAAATTAACCTCTTACTAATATTTTGCAAAAAGATATTCCTTTTCTTAATGACAACTGTTGAGATGCCTTTAAAAATTCCAAGAAAGCTTTAATAATAACATCTACAACCGGGCCCTCCATATCCGCCCCTAACGCCCGGGCGCGCTGCCCGGTTAGTGCCCGGATGGAAAGTTGCCACCCAACCGGGCTCCCCATAGCCGATCCAAACGCCCGGACCGAATGGCACTCCCCCACGTCAGACGGGCCTGCCACGTCGGACTGACCGGGCCTATGCCAATTCGCCCAAATCTGTCCCTCTTGCTTGTCCGCACATCCGCAGTCGGTAAAGATAACAGCCCCTAGACGTCGGCACGTGGTCATTACTTCTAGGTCATCGATGGATTCGTCGTGAAATGATGTAACTTAAAAATTGGTATTCAAAAGTAAGAGAACAAAGGGTAAGTGGGAAAATGATTTAACTAGAAATAAAAGCTTCATTGTAGTTGGGTCATTAATGCACACTTTCTGAATGGGATGAACTGTTCATAGTAACAATTCTCCGGCGTTACAAAACGAGCATTGATGGCCCTCCTACAATGAGGGAGAAGGTTATCGTTTCGGACAATATGACTATTTAAGCCGGTCGCATCACTCCTCGCGCGGCGATATGGGACTAAAAAAACTAGCACGTCCCTATACGTCCGCGAAAACGTAGATTTGGCCCACCCAATCACATGTGCTTGCATCTATTTTACCCTGCAAATCTGAAGTACGAACAACTTGTATTTATGTGCACTAAACTATGTTTGGCCAACATGATCGACGTGCATGTGTTTGCATTTATTTATTTTTCCGCAATAGGGATTGTGGTTACCAATGAAAACAACTGAGTCACTGTCCACGGGCACGTCGGCGAACGTACAGAGACCCGGATTAGGCAATTCCCATTGTAGATGCTTTAACTACACATATTGATCAACCACCTTACTAGTACTTGCCTTTTTGAAATTATATGTGATGCTAGTGATTATGTTATAGGGGTTGTTCCTGGTAAAATAGACCTAACCAAAATTTGCTAGCCTCAGAGTTTGGTTAGGACATAATGCATATAATTGGTGAGGATAGAGAAAAGAAAGAAAAAACAGAATAAAGAAAAAGAGAAAGGTAGTCCGAGGTGCACCAAATTCAACTTGATGGACTGCTCGGGCACACCCAAACAACCATTCTCTGCACATATGGGTTGGGTATGAGGGGTGCTGAATAACCTAAACTTATAGGGGCAAAAGTGAGGGATCTGCTTGGGTAGGCTTTTTCAATCTCTCTCTCTCTCTCTCTCTCTCTCTCTCTCTCTCTCTCTCTCTTGTGTTCGGGCTATCCACTTGGAAATATATGGAAGAAGTAGAGGTCCAATTATAGATGCTCTATGGGAAACTCCAAGGCGGTTCTCCAGAATGGAAATAATCATATGTCCACCCTTTGTCCAATTTAGAGAGGTGAGAGAAGGAAGAGGAAAACGTGGATTTGTGGTGGGGAGCAAAGTTGACTTGATGTGTCCGTAGCATCTTCGGACTCTCCCAAACCTAGCCTATGTTTAGTTCCGGTTTTTAGGATTTCGGACATTCCCATGGCCTGATGCACTACCCATGGACATTTGGTGACTCTCGTTGGATGACAAAAAATGTCAGGACAATATGTCCGGACATCTATGGTTAATTTGCTGATTCTTGTTGGAGTTGTTCTAGGGCCTTGTTTATTTCCACAGAAACAATCCCTAGCGGAACAAAAGGAGCGCGGGAGCTATTTCTGGCCGCCTAAATCGGGTTACAATGGGATCGGGTTTTAGGCGCTAGGTCTATTTTGGTCCATAAAAATCATCGTAAATTGTCAGCCCATTCCGAGAACTTTTATTTCATAAATTATAGCGCCAGTCTAGGTTAGTTCTGCTAAAAACAGCGTCAGTCTAGGTTAGTTCTAATCAAATCATACCAAAACCATATAAAATAATTATAAACATGTCATGAATACTTCATAAATTATAGATACGTTGGAGACGTATGAGCATTCTTAAGCTTAATTTCTGCACGTCCTCGAGTAGGTAAATGATAAAAGCTATAATTTATGAAGTGTGAATGCGCATAGTGCAAAAGTTTGATCGATGATTATTTCAATCACTTTTCCTAGCATCATAACATCGACTTTTTCTGATAAAACTCATGATGATGAAGTAGCAATCAATTCACATGTTATGGTTCAAACAAGGCATTCTCTTGAAACTTAACAACATATGTTCTTACTGACCAAACAATTACAATTCAACTTATTTTCTACAAAGTCAAAGTAAGAGCTCCACATACTCAACACTAGTCTTTCATGCGCACTTTGTCCTTACTCGTGCGCACCTGTGACCAACTTCTCAGTAAGTCACCCATCCTAAAATTTCTCGAAGCTGACCACGCATAACTTGGGAGGTCTTTTCAAATGGGCTCACAGAAAATAAGAAATTCCTTATTGATATGAGTAGTCTATCATCCCTCTTAAGCCAGCCTATCACAATAAGTTAGTTTAGTACAAATATTTAAAATCACTAAACATTGATGATTACATTCAAATATTTTTCTTATTGTAGATCTTTTAGCCAAAGAACTAGCTATGGACAGGGGTGTGATACGTCTCCAACGTATCTATAATTTTTAATTGTTTCATGCTATTATATTATCTGTTTTGGATGTTTAGTGGGCTTTATTATACACTTTTATATTATTTTTGGGACTAACCTACTAACCCAAGGCCCAGTGCAAATTGCTGTTTTTTTGCCTATTTCAGTGTTTCGCAGAAAAGGAATATCAAACGGAGTCCAAATGGAATGAAACCTTCGGGGGGATCGTTTTTGGAACAAACGCAACCTAGAAGACTTGGAGTACACGCCAGGGAAGCCACGAGGTGGCCATGAGGCAGGGGGCGCGCCCAGGGGGGCTAGGTGCACCCCCACCCTCGTGGGCCCCTTGTAGCTCCACCGACATGCCTCTTCGTCCTATATATACTCATGTACCCTGAAAACATCCGAGAGCACCACGAAACTCTAATTCCACCGTCGCAACCTTCTGTACCCATGAGATCCCATCTTGGGGCCTGTTCCGGAGCTCCAGCGGAGGGGGAATCGATCACGGAGGGCTTCTACATCAACACCATATAGCCTCTCCGACGAGTTGTGAGTAGTTTACCACAGACTTTTGGGTCCATAGTTATTAGCTAGATGGCTTCTTCTCTCTCTTTGAATCTTAATACAAAGTTCTCCTCGATCTTCTTGGAGATCTATTTGATGTAATTCTTTTTGCGATGTGTTTGTCGAGATCCGATGAATTGTGGGTTTATGATCAAGATTATCTATGAACAATATTTGATTCTTCTCTGGAATCTTTTATGCATGATTTAATTATCTTTGCAAGTCTCTTCGAATTATCAGTTTGGTTTGGCCTACTAGATTGATCTTTCTTGCAATGGGAGAAGTGCTTAGCTTTGTGTTCAATCTTACGGTGTCCTTTTCCAGTGACAGCAGGGGCAGCAAGGCACGTATTGTATTGTTGCCATTGAGGATAAAAAGATGGGGTTTATATCCTATTGCATGAGTTTATCCCTCTACATCATGTCATCTTGCTTAAAGCGCTATTCTGTTCTTATGAACTTAATACTCTAGATGCATGCTGGATAGCGGTCGATGTGTGGAGTAATAGTAGTAGATGCAGTATCGTTTTGGTCTACTTGTCATGGACCTGATGCCTATATACAATGATCATGCCTAGATATTCTCATAACTATACGCTTTTCTATCAATTGCTCGACAGTAATTTGTTCATCCACCATAGAAATCTGCTATCTTGTGAGAAGCCACTAGTGAAACCTATGCTCCCCAGGTCTATCTTCCATCATATCAATCTTCCATCAACTATTTATCTTTACTTTACTTTTATTTCACAATATTTACTTTCAATCTATATAACAAATATACCAAAAATATTTATCTTATTATCTTTATCATATCTCACTTTTGCAAGTGGCCGAGAAGGGATTGACAACCCCTTTATCGCATTTGTTGCAAGGTTCTTATTTGTTTCTGTAGGTACGAGGGACTGGCGTGTAGTCTCCTGCTGGATTGATACCTTGGTTCTCAAAAACTGAGGGAAATACTTACGCTACTTTGCTGCATCACCCTTTCCTCTTCAAAGGAAAAACAACGCAAGCTCAAGAGGTAGCAAGAAGAATTTCTAGCGCCGTTGCCGGGGAGATCTACGCAAAAGTCATATACCAAGTACCCATCACAAACTCTTATCCATCGCATTACATTATTTTCCATTTGCCTCTCGTTTTCTGCTCGCTCACTTCACCTTTTCCGTTTTATTCGATATTTTTTTCGTTCGCCTCTTTTCGCTTGCTTTTTGTTTGCTTGTGTGTTGGATTGCTTGTCCCTCACTGATGCTCAAGACAATACTAAATTGTGTGACTTTTCCATTACCAACTATAATGATTTTTTAGCACTCCAATTGCTCCTATTACCGGTGCTGAATCTTGTGAAATCAATGCTACTCTATTAGCACTCCGATATGCAAAAGAAAAGAGATACGGATAATGATATTGTTAAATTAAAGCTATTTCCATTTTTGCTTAGAGATCGTGCTAAAACTTGGTTCTCTTCTTTGCCTAGAAATAGTATTTATTCATCGAATAACTGCAAAGATGCCTTTATCTCTAAGTATTTTCCTCCCGCTAAGATTATTTCTCTTAGAAACGATATCATGAATTTTAAGAAACTTGATCATGAGCATGTTGCACAAGCTTGCGAGAGGATGAAATTAATGATACTTAATTACCCTACACATGGTTTGAACTTATGGATGATTATACAAAACTTTTATGCTGGATTGAATTTTGCTTCTAGAAATCTTTTAGATTCGGCCGCGGGGGCACGTTCATGGAAATCACTTTAGGAGAAGCTACTAAACTCCTAGATAATATTATGGTTAATTACTCTCAATGGCACACCGAAAGATCTACTAGTAAAAAAGTACATGCTATTGAAGAGATTAGTGTTTTGAGTGGAAAGATGGATGAACTTATGAAATTATTTGCTACTAAGAGTGTGTCTTCTGATCCTAATGATATGCCTTTGTCCATGTTGATTGAGAATAACAATGAATCTTTAGATGTCAATTTTGTTGGTAGGAATAATTTTGGTAACAACGCATATAGAGGAAACTTTAATTCTAGGCCTTTCCCTAGTAATTCTTCTAATAATTATGGTGATTCCTACAACAACTCTTATGGAAATTTTGATAAGATTCCCTCTGATTTTGAGAATAGTGTTAAAGAATTTATGATTTCGCAAAAAAATTTCAATGCTTTGCTTGAAGAAAAATTGCTTAAGATTGATGAGTTGGCTAGAAACGTGGATAGAATTTCTCTTGATGTTGGTTCTTTGAAACTTAGATCTATTCCACCTAAGCATCATATCAATGAGTCCCTCAAAGCCATGAGAATTTCCATTGATGAGTGCAAAGAAAGAACCGCTAGGATGTGTGTTAAAAGAGATTGCTTTGTGAAAGCGTGTTCTTCTAGTTTTCATGATAATAAAGATGAAGATCTAAAAGTGATTGATGTTTCTCCTCTTAAATCCGTGTTTTCTAATATAAAACTTGATAAAGATGGGACTGGAGACGAGTCAACTTTAGTTAAAAGGCGTCCCAATGATTCGGAGTTTTTAGATCTTGATGGTAAAACTGTTAAAAGTGGGATTGAAGAGGCCAAAACTTTACATAGCAATGAACCCACTATTTTGGATTTCAAGGGATTTAATTATGATAATTGCTCTTTGATATATTGTATTCCCTTGTTGCAATCCATGCTAAATTTTCCTCATGCTTATAGTCAAAATAAAGCTTTTACCAAACACATAGTTGATGCTTTAATGCAATCTTATGAAGAAAAACTTGAATTAGAAGTTTATATCCCTAGAAAACTGTATGATGAGTGGGAACCTACTATTAAAATTAAGATTAAAGATCATGAATGCTATGCTTTGTGTGATTTGGGTGCTAGTGTTTCCGCAATTCAAAAAACTTTGTGTGATACGTTAGGTTTCCATGAACTTGATGATTGTTCTTTAAATTTGCATCTCGTGGATTCTACCATTAAGAAACCTATGGGAAGGATTAACGATGTTCTTATTGTTGCAAATAGGAATTATGTGCCCGTAGATTTCATCGTTCTTGATATAGATTGCAATCCTACATATTATTCTTGGTAGACCTTTCCTTAGAACGATTGGTGCAATTATTTATATGAAGGAAGGAAATATTAGATTCCAATTTCCGTTAAGGAAAGGCATGGAACACTTTCCTAGAAAATAAATCAAATTACCTCATGAATCTATTATGAGAGCCACTTATGGATTGCCTACCAAAGATGGCAACACCTGGATCTATTCTTGTATCATGCCTAGCTAGGGGCGTTAAACGACAGCGCTTGTTGGGAGGCAACCCAATTTTATTTTATTTTATTTTACTTCTGTTTTGTAATAAATAATTCATCTAGCTTATGGTTAGATATGGTTTTGTGTTTTAATTAGTGTTTGTGCCAAGTAGAACCTTTGGGAAGACTTGGGTGAAGTCTTTGCGATCTTGCTGTAACAAACAGAAACTCTTGGGCTCACGAGATTTGCTGTCATTTTTTACTGGAGAGTGCTTTTAAGTTGATTTTTTTTTGCAGATGATTAATAGAAAAATTCCTCACGTCCACCAATTTATTTCAAAAAAAATTAGAGTTACAGAAGTATTCGAAAGTTACAGATTGCTATAGACTGTTCTGTTTTTGACAGGTTCTGTTTTTCGTGTGTTGTTTGCTGAATCTATGAGTAGTATCGAGGGGTATAAATCATAGAGAAGATGGAATACAGTAGGTTTAACACCAATATAAATAAAGAATGAGTTCATCACAGTACCTTAAAGTGGTGGTTTGTTTTCTTATACTAACGGAGCTCACAAGATTTTCTGCTAAGTTTTGTGTTGTGAAGTTTTCAAGTTTTTGGGTAAGGATTTGATGGACTATGGAACAAAGAGAGGCAAGAGCCTAAGCTTGGGGATGCCCAAGGCACCCCAAGGTAAAATTCAAGGACAACCAAAAGCCTAAGCTTGGGGATGCCCCGGGAAGGCATCCCCTCTTTCGTCCTCGTCTATAGGTAAGTTTACTTGAGACTATATTTTTATTCACCACATGATATGTGTTTTGCTTGGAGCGTCATGTATGATTTGAGTCTTTGCTTTTTAGTTTACCACAATCATCCTTTCTGTACACACCTTTGAGATAGATACACATGAATCGGAATTTATTAGAATACTCTATGTGCTTCACTTATATCTTTTGAGCTAGATAGTTTTTGCTCTAGTGCTTCACTTACATCTTTTTAGAGCACGGTGGTGGTTTTATTTTATAGAAATTATTGATCTCTCTTGCTTCACTTATATTATTTTGAGAGTCCTTTAGAACAACATGGTAATTTGCTTTGTATATAAAATTAGTCCTAATATGATAGGCATCCAAGATGGGTATAATAAAAACTTTCATATAAAGTGCATTGAATGCTATGAGAAGTTTAATACTTGATGATTGTTTTGAGATATGAGGATGGTTATACTAGAGTCATGCTAGTAGAGTATATGTGAATTCGAGAAATACTTGTGTTGAGGTTTGCAAGTCCCGTAGCATGCACGTATGGTAACCGTTGTGTGACAAATTTGAAGCATGAGGTATTTCATTGATTGTCATCCTTTGTGTGGAGGTCGGGATTGCTTTGTTAGTATGCTTGAAGTGTTATTATTCTTATGTCAATATTAAACTTTTGCCTTGAATCTTTCAGATCTGAATATTCATGCCACAATAAAGAAAATTACATTGAGAATTATGTTAGGTAGCATTCCACATCAAAAATTCTGTTTTTATCATATACCTACTCGAGGACGAGCAGGAATTAAGCTTGGGGATGAATGATACGTCTCCAACGTATCTATAATTTTTTATTGTTCCATGCTATTATATTATCTGTTTTGGATGTTTACTGGGCTTTATCATACACTTCTATATTATTTTTGGGACTAAGCTACTAATCCAAGGCCCAGTGCAAATTGCTGTTTTTTTGTGCCTATTTCAGTGTTTCGCAGAAAAGAAATATCAAACGGAGTCCAAATGGAATGAAACCTTCAGGAGGATCGTTTTTGGAACAAACGCAACCCAGAAGACTTGGAGTACACGCCAGGGTAGCCACGAGGCAGGGGCCGCGCCCAGCGGGGGTAGGCGCGCCCCCACCCTCGTGGGCCCCTCGTAGCTCCACCGACACGCCTCACTAGTAGATAAAGGGGATTTAGCCCCGGTTCATTTGGCCTTTTAGCCCCGGTTCTGGAACCGGGGCAAGAGGGTCGGTACTAATGCGCTGACCCTTTAGTCCCGGTTCAATCCAGAACCGGGACAAAAGGGTGTCCACGTGGCCTGTGCACCGAGTCCAGGCAGGAGGGTCTTTAGTCCCGGTTGGTGGTACCAACCGGGACCAAAAGGCATCCACGTGTCAGCATTTCTGTAGCTGTGGTTTTTGTTTTTTTTTTGAAAGGGGAGGGGGGGTTTTAGGT
>LR738713.1:866967979-866983706 GCA_902687465.1 Secale cereale
AGGACTCCCATGAACCTCTCAAAGGGGAACATATTGTGTAGAAATACGGGCCCCAGAATGACAATCTCGTCGACTAGATGAACTAGGACGTGTGTCATGATATTGAAGAAGGATGGTGGGAACACAAGCTCGAAACTGACAAGACATTGCGCCACATCACTCCTTAGCCTTGGTACGATTTCTGGATCGATCACCTTCTGAGAGATTGCATTGAGGAATGCACATAGTTTCACAATGGCTAATCGGATGTTTTCCGGTAGAAGCCCCCTCAATGCAACCAGAAGCAGTTGCGTCATAATCACATGGCAGTCATGAGACTTTAGGTTCTGGAACTTTTTCTCTGCCATATTTATTATTCCCTTTATATTCGACGAGAAGCCAGTCGGGACCTTCATACTGAGAAGGCATTCAAAGAAGATTTCTTTCTCTTCTTTCGTAAGAGCATAGCTGGCAGGACCTTCATACTGCTTCGGAGGGATGCCGTCTTTTTCGTGCAAACGTTGCAGGTCCTCCCGTGCCTCAGCTGTATCTTTTGTCTTTCCATACACGCCCAAGAAGCCTAGCAGGTTCACGCACATCCAAGGAGGAAGGTTATACATACATAGAGTCACGGGCCAGGTGCTCTGCTCCCCGAAAGGATTAATGCCATCCGCGCTTAGAGCAAACCATACGTTCCTTGCGTCCTTTGCAAACTCCTCCCAGTACTTTCTCTCGATTTTTCTCCATTGCGACCCGTCAGCGGGTGCTCTCAACTTCCCGTCTTTCTTACGGTCCTCACTGTGCCATCGCATCAACTTGGGATGCTCTCTGTTTCTAAACAAACGTTTCAACCGTGGTATTATAGGAGCATACCACATCACCTTCGCAGGAACCCTCTTCCTGGCGGGCTCGCCATCAACATCACCAGGGTCATCTCGTCTGATCTTATACCGCAACGCACCGCATACCGGGCATGCGTTCAGATCATTGTATGCACCGCGGTAGAGGATGCAGTCATTAGGGCATGCATGTGTTGGGGAACGTAGTAATTTCAAAATTTTCCTACGATCACGCAAGATCTATCTACAAGATGCATAGCAACGAGAGGGGAGAGTGTGTCTACGTACCCTCGTAGACCGAAAGCGGAAGCGTTTATCAACGCGGTTGATGTAGTCGTGCACCTTCACGATCCGTCCCGATCTAGTACCGAACGTACGGCACCTCCGCGTTCAGCACACGTTCAGCTCGATGACGTCCTCGCCTTCTTGATCCAGCAAGACGGGCGAAGTAGTAGATGAGTTCCGGCAGCACGACGGCGTGGTGACGGTTGTTGATGAAGAACAATCTCTGCAGGGCTTCGCCAAGCACTACAGAAACTAGACGGAGGATAAACTAGAGGGTCGGGGTAGCCGGCACACGGCTTGGTGTATCTTGATGTGTCTTGGGTGGTAGCCCTACCCCTCTATTTATATGTTGAGCCTTGGGGTCGAAACTTGGAGTAAAAGCCTTCACAAAGTCGGTTTCACCCGAAAGGCAAGAGTCCTTCTCGGACTCCAGGGCCAGACGCCAGGGTTCCCGGCGTCTGGACCCAGACGCCAGGGACCCTGGCGTCTGGCCCCTGGACTCCGCAAAACTTCCTTTTGCGCCTTCCAAAAACCTTGTGTGCTTTCCCTTTTGGCCCAAATAAAGTGTTCTCGTACCCAAACACTTCGGGAAACATCCGGAACCCCTTCCGGTGAATTCCGGAACCCTTCCGGAGGTCAAACACTATTATCCCACATATTAATCTTTATCTCCGGACCATTCCAGAGTTCCTCGTCATGTCCGTGATCACATCCGGGACTCCGAACAACATTCGGTCATCAACATACATAACTCATTAAATACTATATCGTCAACGAACGTTTAAGCGTGCGGACCCTACGGGTTCGAGAACTATGTAGACATGACCGAGACATCTCTCCGGTCAATAACCAATAGCGGAACCTGGATGCCCATATTGGCTCCTACATATTCTACGAAGATCTTTATCGGTCGAACCGCATAACAACATACGTTGTTCCTTTTGTCATCGGTATGTTACTTGCCCGAGATTCGATCGTCGGTATCACTATACCTAGTTCAATCTCGTTACCGGCAAGTCTCTTTACTCGTTTCCGTAACACATCATCTCGTGACTAACTCATTAGTCTTTTGCTTGCAAGGCTTATTATGATGTGTGTTACCGAGAGGGCCCAGAGATACCTCTCCGACACTCGGAGTGACAAATCCTAATCTTGATCTATGCCAACACCACGAATACTTTCGGAGACACCTGTAGAGCATCTTTATGATCACCCAGTTACGTTGTGACGTTTGATAGCACACAAGGTGTTCCTACGGTATTCGGGAGTTGCATAATCTCATAGTCATAGGAACATGTATAAGTCATGAAGAAAGCAATAGCAGTTAAACTAAACGATCATAGTGCTATGCTAACGGATGGGTCTTGTCCATCACATCATTCTCCTAATGATGTGATCCCGTTGATCAAATGACAACTCATGTCTATGTCTAGGAAACATAACCATCTTTGATCAATGAGCTAGTCTAGTAGAGGCATACTAGGGACATATTGTTTTGTCTATGTATCCACACATGTACTAAGTTTCCGGTTAATACAATTCTAGCATGAATAAAAGACATTTATCATGATATAAGGAAATACAAATAACATCTTTATTATTGCCTCTAGGGCATATTTCCTTCAGTCTCCCACTTGAACTAGAGTCAATAATCTAGATTACAAAGTGATGATCCTCACACCCATGGAGTCTTGGTGCTGATCATGTTTTGCCCGTGGAAGAGGCTTAGTCAACGGGTCTGCAACATTTAGATCCGTATGTATTTTGCAAATCTCTATGTCTCCCTCCTTGACTAGATCGCGGATGGAATTGAAGCGTCTTTTGATGTGCTTTGTTCTCTTGTGAAACCTGGATTCCTTCGCCAAGGCTATGGCTCCAGTGTTGTCACAAAAGATTTTCATTGGGCCCGATGCACTAGGTACTACACCTAGATCGGATATGAACTCCTTCATCCAGACTCCTTCATTTGCTGCTTCCGAAGCAGCTATGTATTCCGCTTCACACGTAGATCCCGCCACGACGCTCTGCTTGGAACTGCACCAACTGACAGCTCCACCGTTCAATAAAAATACATATCCGGTTTGTGACTTTGAGTCATCCGGATCAGTGTCAAAGCTAGAATCGACGTAACCGTTTACGACGAGCTCTTTGTCACCTCCATATACGAGAAACATATCCTTTGTTCTTTTCAGATACTTTAGGATGTTTTTGACCGATGTCCAGTGATCCACTCCTGGATTACTTTGGTACCTCCCTGCTAGACTTATAGCAAGGCACACATCAGGTCTGGTACACAGCATTGCATACATGATAGATCCTATGGCTGAGGCATAGGGAATGACTTTCATTTTCTCTCTATCTTCTGCAGTGGTCGTGTTGGGGAACGTAGTATTTTAAAATTTTCCTACGATCACGCAAGATCTATCTACCAGATGCATAGCAACGAGAGGGGAGAGTGTGTCTACGTACCCTCGTAGACCGGGAGCGGAAGCGTCAAGTGACGCGGTTGATGTTGTCGAACTTCTTCGCGATCCAACCGATCAAGCACCGAACGTACGGCACCTCCGCGTTCAGCACACGTTCAGCTTGATGACGTCCCACGAGCTCTTGATCCAGTTGAGCTTCACGGGAGAGTTTCGTCAGCACGACGGCGTGGTGACAGATATGATGTGTTCACCGGCGCAGGGCTTCGCCTAAGCTCCGCGACGGTACGACCGAGGTGTGATTCTGTGGAGGGGGGCACCGCACACGGCTAAAACAATTCAACTTGTGTGTCTTTGGGTGCCCCCCTGCCCCCGTATATAAAGGAGCAAGGGAGGAGGGGCCGGCCAACTCTCCTGGTGCGGCTAGGGAAGGGATTCCTACTAGGAATAGGATTGCAATCCTATTCCTAGTAGGATTCACCGAAAGGAAGAAGGGGGAAAGGAATAGGAGAGGTGGCGCCCCCCCCAATCCTAGTCCAACTAGGATTCCTAGGTGGGGGCGCCGGCCAGCCCTATGGGCTGCCTCTCTCTCACCCTTTAGGCCCACTATGGACCATCCCCTCTCGTAGGGGGTTCCGGTAACCCCCTCCGGCATTCCCGATAAATCCGAAACCTTTCCGGTATACTTCCGGTGTCCGAATATAGCCGTCCAATATATCAATCTTTATGTCTCGGACATTCCGAGACTCCTCGTCATGTCCGTGATCTCATCCGGGACTCCGAACTACCTTCGGTACATCAATACTCAAAAACTCATAATACCGATCGTCATCAAACGTTAAGCGTGCGGACCCTACGGGTTCGAGAACTATGTAGACATGACCGAGACTCATCTCTGGTCAATAACCAATAGCGGAACCTGGATGTTCATATTGGCTCCTACATATTCTACGAAGATCTTTTATCGGTCAGAACCGCATAACAACATACGTTGTTCCTTTTGTCAAACGGTATGTTACTTGCCCGAGATTCGATCGTCGGTATCTTTATACCTAGTTCAATCTCGTTACCGGCAAGTCTCTTTACTCGTTCCGTAACACATCATCTCGTGACTAACTCATTAGTCTTTTGCTTGCAAGGCTTATTATGATGTGTGTTACCGAGAGGGCCCAGAGATACCTCTCCGACACTCGGAGTGACAAATCCCAATCTTGATCTATGCCAACACCACGAATACTTTCGGAGACACCTGTAGAGCATCTTTATGATCACCCAGTTACGCTGTGACGTTTGATAGCACACAAGGTGTTCCTACGGTATTCGGGAGTTGCATAATCTCATAGTCATAGGAACATGTATAAGTCATGAAGAAAGCAATAGCAGTTAAACTAAACGATCATAGTGCTATGCTAACGGATGGGTCTTGTCCATCACATCATTCTCCTAATGATGTGATCCCGTTGATCAAATGACAACTCATGTCTATGGCTAGGAAACATAACCATCTTTGATCAATGAGCTAGTCTAGTAGAGGCATACTAGGGACATACTGTTTTGTCTATGTATTCACACATGTATTAAGTTTCCGGTTAATACAATTCTAGCATGAATAATAAACATTTATCATGATATAAGGAAATAAATAATAACTTTATTATTGCCTCTAGGGCATATTTCCTTCAGTCTCCCACTTGCACTAGAGTCAATAATCTAGCTCACATCGCCATGTGATTTAATACTGATAGTTCACATCGTCATGTGATTAACACCCATAGTTCACATCGCCATGTGACCAACACTTAAAGGGTTTACTAGAGTCAATAATCTAGTTCACATCTCTATGTGATTAACACCCAAAGAGTACTAAGGTGTGATCATGTTTTGCTTCGTGAGAGAAGTTTAGTCAACGGGTCTGTCACATTCAGATCCGTATGTATTTCGCAAATTTCTATGTCTACAATGCTCTGCATAGAGCTACTCTAGCTAATTGCTCCCACTTTCAATACGCATCCAGATTGATACTTAGAGTCATCTGGATTTAGTGTCAAAGCTTGCATCGACGTAACCCTTTACGACGAACTCTTTATCACCTCCATAATCGAGAAACATTTCCTTAGTCATCCAGTTACTAAGGATAATTTTGACCGTTGTACAATGATCTACTCCTGGATCACTATTGTACCCCCTTGACAAACTCATGGCAAGGTACACAACATGTTTGCTACACAGCATGGCATACTTTATAGAACCTATGGCTGAGGCATAGGGAATGACTTTCATTCTCTCTATATTTTTCTGCAGTGGTCGGGCATTGAGTCTTACTCAACTTCATACCTTACAAGTCAGGGAAGAACTCCTTCTTTGACTGATCCATTTTGAACTACTTCAAAATCTTATCAAGGTATGTACTCATCGAAAGTCTTATCAAGCGTCTTGATCTATCTCTATAGATCTTGATGCCCAATATGTAAGCAGCTTCACCAAGGTCTTTCTTTGAAAAACTCCTTTCAAACACTCCTTCATGCTTTCCAGAAAATTCTACATTATTTCTGATCGACAATATGTCATTCACATATACTTATCAGAAAGGTTGTAGTGCTCCCACTCACTTCTTGTAAATACAGGCTTCACCGCAAGTCTGTATAAATCTATATGCTTTGATCAACTTATCAAAGCGTATATTCCAACTCCGAGATGCTTGCACCAGTCCATAGATGGATCGCTGGAGCTTGCACATTTTGTTAGCATCTTTTGGATCGACAAAACCTTCTGGTTGCATCATATACAACTCTTCTTTGAGATATCCATTCAGGAATGTAGTTTTGACATCCATTTGCCAGATTTCATAATCATAAAATGCGGCAATTGCTAACATGATTCGGACAGACTTAAGCATCGCTACAGGTGAGAAAGTCTCATCGTAGTCAACTCCTTGAACTTGTCGAAACCCTTTCGCAACAAGTCGAGCTTTGTAAACAGTAATATTACCGTCTGCGTCGGTCTTCCTCTTAAAGATCCATTTATTTTCGATGGCCTACCGATCATCGGGCAAGTCAACCAAAGTCCATACTTTGTTCTCATACATGGATCCCATCTCAGATTTTCATGGCCTCAAGCCATTTTGCGGAATCTGGGCTCATCATCGCTTCCTCATAGTTTGTAGGTTCATCATGGTCTAGTAACATGATTTCCAGAACTGGGTTGCCGTACCACTCTGGTGCGGAACGAACTCTGGTTGATCTACGAAGTTCAGCAGAAACTTGATCTGAAGTTTCATGATCATCATCATTAGCTTCCTCACTAATTGGTGTAGGAATCACTGGAACTAGTTTCTGTGATGTTCCACTTTCCAATTCGGGAGAAAGTACAATTACCTCATCAAGTTCTACTTTCCCCCCACTCACTTCTTTCGAGAGAAACTCCTTCTCTAGAAAGGATCCACTCTTAGCAACAAAGACCTTGCCTTCGGATCTGTGATAGAAGGTGTACCCAACAGTTTCTTTTGGGTATCCTATGAAGATTTACTTATCCGATTTGGGTTCGAGCTTATCATGTTGAAACATTTTCACATAAGCATCGCAGTCCCAAACTAAAAGAAATGACAGCTTAGGTTTCTCCTCAAACCACAGTTCATACGGTGTCATCTCGACGGATTTAGATGGTGCCCTATTTAACGTGAATGTAGCTGTCTCTAATGCATAACCCCAAAAGCGATAGTGGTAGATCGGTAAGAGACATCATCGATCGCACCATATCTAATAAAGTACGGTTATGACGTTCGGACACACCATTACACTGTGGTGTTCCAGGTGGCGTGAGTAGTGAAACTATTTCACATTGTTTTTACTGAAGGCCAAACTCGCTAACTCAAATATTTTACCTCTACGATCATATCGTAGAAACTCTTATTTTCTTGTTACGATGATTCTCCACTTCACTCTGAAATTCTTTGAACTTTTCAAATGTTTCATACTTGTGCTTCATTAAGTAGATATACCCATATCTGCTCAAATCATTAGTGAAGGTCAGAAAATAACGATACCCGCCACGAGCTTCAACACTCATTGGTCCGCATACATCAATATGTATGATTTCCAACAACTATGTTGCTCGCTCCACAGTTCCGGAGAACGGAGTTTTAGTCATCTTGCCCATGAGGCATGGTTCGCAAGCACCAAGTGATTCATAATCAAGTGATTCCAAAAGTCCATCACTATGGAGTTTCTTCATGCGCTTTACACCAATATGACCTAAACGGCAGTGCCACAAATAAGTTGCACTATCATTATTAACCTTGCATATTTTGGCTTCAATATTATGAATATGCGTATCACACGATCGAGATCCAACAAACCATTTTCATTGGGTGTATGACCATAGAAGGTTTTATTCATGTAAACAGAACAACAATTATTCTCTAACTTACATGAATAACCGTTTTGCAATAAACATGATCAAATCATATTCATGCTCAACACAAACACCAAATAACACTTATTTAGGTTCAACACTAATCCCGAAAGTATAGGGAGTGTGCGATGATGATCATATCAATCTTGGAACCACTTCCAACACACATCGTCACTTCACCTTTAACTAGTTTCTGTTAATTATGCAATTCTGATTTCGAGTTACTACTCTTTAGCAACTGAACCAGTATCAAATACTGAGGGGTTGCTATGAACACTAGTAAAATACACATCAATAATCTGCATATCAAATATACCTTTGTTCACTTTGCCATCCTTCTTATTCGCCAAATATCTAGGGCAGTTCCACTTCCAGTGACCATTTCCTTTGCAGTAGAAGCACTTAGTTTCAGGCTTGAGTTTAGCTTTGGGTTTCTTCATGGGAGTGACAACTTTCTTGTCATTCTTCTTGAAGTTCCCCTTCTATCCCTTTGCCCTTTACTTGAAACAAGTGGTCTTATTAACCATCAATACTTGATGCTCTTTCTTGATTTCTACCTTCGCCGATTTCAGCATCGCGAAGAGCTCGGGAATTACCTTCGTCATCCCTTGCATATTATAGTTCATCACGAAGTTCTACTAACTTGGTGATAGTGACTAGAGAACTTTGTTAATTACTATCTTATCTGGAAGATTAACTCCCACTTGATTCAAGTAATTGTAGTACCCAAACAATCTGAGTACATGCTCACTGGTTGAGCTATTCTCCTCCATCTTGTAGGCAAAGTACTGTCAAAGGTCTTATACCTCTCGACACGGGCATGAGTATGAAATACTAATTTCAACTCTTGGAACATCTTATATGCTCTGTGGCGTTCAAAACGTTTTTGAAGTCCCGGTTCTAAGCCTTAAAGCATGGTGCACTTTAAACTATCAAGTAGTCATCATACTGAGCTTTTGTCAAAACGTTCATAACGTCTACATCTGCTCCTGCAATAGGTCTGTCACCTAGCGGTGCATAAGGACATAATTCTTCTATGCAGCAATGAGGATAACCCTCAGATCACGGAACAATTCCACATCATTGCTACTAACATCTTTCAATTTAGTTTTCTCTAGGAACATATAAAAATAAACTTGGAGCAACATCGCGAGCTATTGATCTACAACATAGATATGCTAATACTACCAGGACTAAGTTCATGATAAATTAAAGTTCAATTAATCATATTACTTAAGAACTCCCACTTAGATAGACATCCCTCCGGTCATCTAAATGATCACGTGATCCAAATCAACTAAACCATGTCCGATCATCACGTGAGATGGAGTAGTTTCAATGGTGAACATCTTATGTTGATCATATCTACTATATGATTCACGCTCGACCTTTCGGTCTCCAGTGTTCTGAGGCCATATCTGCATATGCTAGGCTCGTCAAGTTTAACCCGAGTATTCTGCGTGTGCAAAACTGGCTTACACCCGTTGTATTTGAACGTAGAGCTTATCACACCCGATCATCACGTGGTGTCTCGGCACGACGAACTTTCGCAACGGTGCATACTCAGGGAGAACACTTATACCTTGAAATTTAGTGAGGGATCATCTTATAATGCTACCGTCGTTCTAAGCAAAATAAGAAGCATAATAAGATAAACATCACATGCAATCAAAATATGTGACATGATATGGCCATCATCATCTTGTGCTTTTGATCTCCATCTCCAAAGCACCGTCATGATCACCTTCGTCACCGGCGCGACACCTTGATCTCCATCGTAGCATCGTTGTCGTCTCGCCAACTATTGCTTCTACGACTATCGCTACCGCTTAGTGATAAAGTAAAGCAATTACATGGCGGTTGCATTTCAAACAATAAAGCGACAACCATATGGCTCCTGCCAGTTGCCGATAACATTACAAAACATGATCATCTCATACAAAGCCGTATAACTCATCATGTCTTGACCATATCACATCACAACATACCCTGCAAAAACAAGTTAGACGTCCTCTACTTTGTTGTTGCAAGTTTTACGTGGCTGCTACGGGCTTAGCAAGAACCGTTCTTACCTACGCATACAAAACCACAACGATGTTTCGTCAAGTATGTGCTGTTTTAACCTTCACAAGGACCGGGCGTAGCCACACTTGATTCAGCTAAAGTGAGAGAGACAGACACCCGCCAGTCACCTTTAAGCAACGAGTGCTCGTAACGGTGAAACCAGTCTCGCGTAAGCGTACGCGTAATGTCGGTCCGGGCCGCTTCATCTCACAATACCGCCGAAGCAAAGTATGACATGCTGGTAAGCAGTATGACTAGTATCGCCCACAACTCATTGTGTTCTACTCGTGCATATCATCTACGCATAGACCTGGCTCATGATGCCACTGTTGGGGAACGTAGTATTTTCAAAATTTCCTACGATCACGCAAGATCTATCTACTAGATGCATAGCAACGAGAGGGGAGAGTGTGTCTACGTACCCTCGTAGACCGAAAGCGGAAGCGTTTATCAACGCGGTTGATGTAGTCGTGCACCTTCACGATCCGTCCCGATCTAGTACCGAACGTACGGCACCTCCGCGTTCAGCACACGTTCAGCTCGATGACGTCCTCGCCTTCTTGATCCAGCAAGACGGGCGAAGTAGTAGATGAGTTCCGGCAGCACGACGGCGTGGTGACGGTTGTTGATGAAGAACAATCTCTGCAGGGCTTCGCCAAGCACTACAGAAACTAGACGGAGGATAAACTAGAGGGTCGGGGTAGCCGGCACACGGCTTGGTGTATCTTGATGTGGCTTGGGTGCTAGCCCTACCCCTCTATTTATATGTTGAGCCTTGGGGTCGAAACTTGGAGTAAAAGCCTTCACAAAGTCGGTTTCACCCGAAAGGCAAGAGTCCTTCTCGGACTCCAGGGCCAGACGCCAGGGTTCCCGGCGTCTGGACCCAGACGCCAGGGACCCTGGCGTCTGGCCCCTGGACTCCGCAAAACTTCCTTTTGCGCTTTCCAAAAACCTTGTGTGCTTTCCCTTTTGGCCCAAATAACGTGTTCTTGTACCCAAACACTTCGGGAAACATCCGGAACCTCTTCCGGTGAATTCCGGAACCCTTCCGGAGGTCAAACACTATTATCTCATATATTAATCTTTATCTCCGGACCATTCCGGAGTTCCTCGTCATGTCCGTGATCACATCCTAGACTCCGAATAACATTCGGTCACCAACAAACATAACTCATTAAATACTATATCGTCAACGAACGTTAAGCGTGCGGACCCTACGGGTTCGAGAACTATGTAGACATGACCGAGACACTTCTCTGGTCAATAACCAATAGCGGAACCTGGATGCCCATATTGGCTCCTACATATTCTACGAAGATCTTTATCGGTCGAACCGCATAACAACATACGTTGTTCCTTTTGTCAAACGGTATGTTACTTGCCCGAGATTCGATCGTCGGTATCACTATACCTAGTTCAATCTCGTTACCGGCAAGTCTCTTTACTCGTTCCGTAACACATCATCTTGTGACTAACTCATTAGTCTTTTGCTTGCAAGGCTTATTATGATGTGTGTTACCGAGAGGGCCCAGAGATACCTCTCCGACACTCGGAGTGACAAATCCCAATCTTGATCTATGCCAACGCCACGAATACTTTCGGAGACACCTGTAGAGCATCTTTATGATCACCCAGTTACGTTGTGACGTTTGATAGCACACAAGGTGTTCCTACGGTATTCGGGAGTTGCATAATCTCATAGTCATAGGAACATGTATAAGTCATGAAGAAAGCAATAGCAGTTAAACTAAACGATCATAGTGCTATGCTAACGGATGGGTCTTGTCCATCACATCATTCTCCTAATGATGTGATCCCGTTGATCAAATGACAACTCATGTCTATGGCTAGGAAACATAACCATCTTTGATCAATGAGCTAGTCTAGTAGAGGCATACTAGGGACATACTGTTTTGTCTATGTATTCACACATGTATTAAGTTTCCGGTTAATACAATTCTAGCATGAATAATAAACATTTATCATGATATAAGGAAATAAATAATAACTTTATTATTGCCTCTAGGGCATATTTCCTTCAGCATGTATCTTCCGCACCTCCAATCCTAGAGGGCATACGACCTTCTTTGCTGCGTATGTACTGTCGGGCAATTCGTTATCCTTCGGAAGCTTCTTCTTCAATATTTTTAGTAGCTTCTCAAATCCTTTGTCAGCCACAGCATTCTCTGCCTTCCACTGCAGCAATTCTAGTACGGTACCGAGCTTTGTGTTGCCATCTTCGCAATTGGGGTACAACCCTTTTTTGTGATCCTCTAACATGCGATCGAACTTCAGCTTCTCCTTTTGACTTTCGCATTGTGTCCTTGCATCGACAATGACCCGGCGAAGATCATCATTTGGTTCCTCTTGATCTTCAGCAGCTTCACCCGTTGCAGCATCATTGGGCACATCGTCTGGTTCCTCTTGATCTTCACCAGCTCCCCCCATTGCAGCATCACCGTATTCAGGGGGCACATAGTTGTCATCGTACTCTTCTTCTTCGCCGTCTTCCATCATAACCCCTATTTCTCCGTGCCTCGTCCAAACATTATAGTGTGGCATGAAACCCTTGTAAAGCAGGTGGGAGTGAAGGATTTTCCGGTTAGAGTAAGACATCGTATTCACACATTTAGTGCATGGACAACACATAAAACCATTCTGCTTGTTTGCCTCTGCCGCATTTAGAAACTCACGCACGCCCTTAATGTACTCGGAGGTGTGTCTGTCACCGTACATCCATTCGCGGTTCATCTGCGTGCATTTATATATAATTAAGTGTGTCAAAAACCATTACAGAACATCATAAATAGATAATTAAGTGACCAAATGGATAAAAGTTCATCATCACATTAAAACCAAAGTACATACATATATAGTTCTCATCTAACAACATATAGCTCTCCATACACATCGAAACTATGTAAAACATTTCAATGCGAAAACAAATGCTATCATAATCGCAACCAAGGTAACAATTGATCCAACGGCATAATGATACCAAGCCTCGGTATGAATGGCATATTTTCTAATCTTTTTAATCTTCAACCGCATTGCATCCATCTTGATCTTGTGATCATCGACGACATCCGCAACATGCAACTCCAATATCATCTTCTCGTCCACAATTTTTTTTATTTTTTCCTTCAAGAATTTGTTTTCTTCTTCAACTAAATTTAACCTCTCGACAATAGGGTCCATCTTGATCTTGTGATCATCGATAACTTCCGCAACATGCAACTCCAATTCCATCTTCTCCTCCTCCATTTTTTCCAATTTTTTCTTTAACGAAATGTTTTCCTCTTCAACTAAATTTAACCTCTCCACAAGAGGGTCCGTTGGAATTTCCGGTTCAACTACCTCCTAGACATAATAAAACATCTATGCATGTCAGGTTGGTCGGCATAACTATCATAAGCACTAAAACAAATAGTTATAAATTAAAGATAATATACCACATCCGAATCGTAGACCGGACGAGGGCCCACGTGGGCGGATATCAAAACCATCGCACTATATAATAACAAGCAATAATAAACGTAAGAAAATTAGACAAATATCTATCTAAAGCAATAATAAAAGTAAGAAAAGCATGGACATAACAAGAGGCTCACCACGGTGGTGCCGGTGACGAGATCGGCGGGGGCGATCGACGGCGGCGAAGACGGGGACGGGACGTGACGGACCGCTAAACCTAGACAAATCTCGGAGAAAATAGAGCTTCGAGAGGAGAAAAGCTTAACTAGTGTGGCTCGGGCATTCCACCGAACATGTTGTGTGCATAGGAGGTGAGCTAGAGCTCCACTAACCCCTCTCCCCCTCGGCCAGAAAAAAAACAGAGCAGTGAGCTCTGCTCTTGAGTTAGGGGGTTTATATAGGCAACTCACTGGTCCCGGTTGGTGCTACAAACCGGGGCTAAAGGGGTGCCTTTGGTCCCGGTTCATAAAATAAACCGGGACTAATAGTGGTGGGCCAGGAGCAAGAGCCATTGGTCCCGGTTTTTAGCTCCAACCGGGACCAATAGGTCCAGACGAACCGGGACCAATGGCCCACGTGGCCCGGCCGGCCCCCTGGGCTAACGAACCGGGTCCAGTACCCCCATTGGTCCCGGTTCTAGACTGAACCGGGGCTAATGGGCTGGACCAATGCCCTGTTTTCTACTAGTGCCTCTTCGTCCTATATATACCCATGTACCCTGAAAACATCCGAGAGCACCACGAAACCCTAATTCCACCGCCGCAACCTTCTTTACCCGTGAGATCCCATCTTGGGGCCTGTTCCGGAGCTCCACCGAAGGGGGAATCGACCACGGAGGGCTTCTACATCAACACCATAGCCTTTCCAATGAGTTGTGAGTAGTTTACCACAGACCTTCGGGTCCATAGTTATTAGCTAGATGGCTTCTTCTCTCTCTTTGGATCTCAATACAAAGTTCTCCTCGATCTTCTAGGAGATCTATATGATGTAGTTCTTTTTGCGGTGTGTTTGTCGAGATCCGATGAATTGTGGGTTTATGATCAAGATTATCTATGAACAATATTTGATTCTTCTCTAAAATCTTTTATGCATGATTTAAATATCTTTGCAAGTCTCTTCGAATTATCAGTTTGGTTTGGCCTACTAGATTGCTCTTTCTTGCAATGGGAGAAGTGCTTAGCTTTGGGTTCAATCTTGCGGTGTCCTTTCCCAGTGACAGCAGGGGCGGCAAGGCACATATTGTATTGTTGCCATCGAGGATAAAAATATGGGGTTTATATCATATTGCATGAGTTTATCCATCTACATCATGTCATCTTGCTTAAAGCGTTACTCTGTTCTTATGAGCTTAATACTCTAGATGCATGCTGGATAGCGGTCAATGTGTGGAGTAATAGTAGTAGATGCAGAATCGTTTCGGTCTACTTCTCACGGACGTGATGCCTATATACAATGATCATGCCTAGATATTCTCATAACTATGCGCTTTTCTATCAATTTCTCCATAGTAATTTGTTCATCCACCGTAGAAATCTGCTATCTTGAGAGAAGCCACTAGTGAAACCTATGCCCACCGGGTCTATCTTCCATCATATCAATCTTCCATCAACTATTTATCTTTACTTTACTTTTATTTTGCAATCTTTACTTTCAATCTATATAACAAAAATACTAAAAATATTTATCTTATTATCTCTATCAGATCTCACTTTTGCAAGTGGCCGATAAGGGATTGACAACCCCTGTATCGCGTTGGTTGCAAGGTTCTTATTTGTTTGTGTAGGTACGAGGGACTCGCGTGTAGTCTCCTACTGGATTGATACCTTGGTTCTCAAAAACTGAGGGAAATACTTCCGCTACTTTGCCGCATCACCCTTTCCTCTTTAAGGGAAAAACAACGCAAGCTCAAGAGGTAGCAGGGTGCGTGGAAGCTTGCTATCCATGTGCTAGAGCCATGAGTTGGTCACGAGATCTTATGAGTTTCACCTCTAGCCTACCCCAACTTGTTTGGGACTAAAGGCTGTGTTGTTGTTGTTGTTGTTGTTGTTGTTGTTGTTGTTGTTGTTGTTGTTGTTGTTGTTGTTGTTGTTGTTGTTGTTGTTGTTGTTGTTGTTGTTGTTGTTGTTGTTGTTGTTGTTGTTGTTGTTGTTGTTGTTGTTGTTGTTGTTGTTGTTGTTGTTGTTGTTGTTGTTGTTGTTGTTGTTGTTGTTGTTGTTGTTGTTGTTGTTGTTGTTGTTGTTGTTGTTGTTGTTG
>LR738713.1:866983805-867043106 GCA_902687465.1 Secale cereale
TGTTGGTGTTGTTGTTGTTGTTGTTGTTGTTGTTGTTGTTGTTGTTGTAGTTCTTGCTGTTGCCGTTGTTGTTGCTGTTGCCGTTGTTGTTGTCGTTGTCTTTGCTGTTGCTGGTGCTGGTGCTGATGCTGTTGCTGTTGCTGTTGTTGTAGTTGTTGTTGATCTTTAGCCATTTTCTCAATAAATATGAAATTGTTGGTTAACCCTATAATTGTACAAATTGCATCACATGTGAACATATATCATTTGAATCTTTATTGAGTTCGGTCTGTTCCAAAATATTATTAAGAAAAAAAATGAAAGAACAAGTATGTTGATGTAAAGATATTTAGGTGCGCATGTGGATTCAACTAGTGTGTACAGCACACCATAAAAGGGGCTTTTGGGCTTTTATCCTCGACAGTTATTTATGTAATTTAATCTAGACCATCAAATATGAGTATTTAGGAGGGTCACCTCATGGAATACCAGATGTTTAGGGTTTGGGGTAATTTTTTGCAAATTTCGTATTTTTTGCAAATTACAAGATACATTGCACTTCCTTTCAGATTTACAAAACCAAGACAAAGATTAATATTGCCGCTTTTCAAAAAGGTTGAACTACCTGTTTGAATGGCATGGATGTACTACAGTATAAGAGACATTGGCTCCCATTATTTCTTGAGTTGTTTTATAGTACATCAATTCATTTTGGGCCGTTTATGTAACACCCCAAATTTTTGAGTTGGTTTTTCTTTCGAACTTTTGGCCTTTTTGGAAGGGGATTGTTTGATCTTTTCTTTTGCCCTTCTGAAATCCCTTTTTGCCAAAGTTTGTGTGTCTTCTCAAGCATGGTTTTTTGGCCTTGAAGTTTTTCTCTTGTGGCTGGTTCAAGCACAAGTTGAGTTTCAAAAGAAGTTGTTTGAGTTCTCCACTTCTTGTTTTAAACCTCCCAAGTTTAATCTTGGACTTATCTCCCCTCCAACCTTCATCTTGCCATGATCCCAACAGAAACAATCCTCTCCAAGACCCTCTCCACACCTTGGGACAAGTATTTCATCAATTCCAGCAACTTATAATCTTATTGGAATTTTTCTCCTATTTAATTTACTCCAAAACAAATTCTGTCTTTTATAGTGGGCCTTGGTGAATTACAAAGGAGCCACCATTTCCATCTAGTTGTTTGACCCCAAACCAACTCTCCTAGATAGTCCTTAGTACCCACAACCTAGATCCATCTTGTTTCACTGGTCCATAGTTCAAAATTTTCAAATTTCACCTACTGCAAGTTTGGGCCAGATTTGCAAAATTTGGTGAAATTCTTATTTATCTTCATCCAAAAATTCTGTGAAAAATCATGCAGCCTCTACATTCATCAAGAGGCCACTCCACCAAAAATCAGCTCCAGAAACACTGCACAAATACCAGAATCAATTCATCAAACACCTAGCCTACACTGCTCTGTCAAATTCAGAACTGATAACTCAAACTGTCGACAGTTCAACACTTCGTCAGTTTCGTCAGTTTCGACAGTCGTCGGGCGCGGCGACAAAACCTCTTCTGTATCTTCCTTGGCTCGACGCTGCACTGCAGCTTCTTCTTATCCATGCGCCGCACGGTCGCTTGGCCGTTTCTAGGCGTCGGTGGTGCCCTGGCCGACCACGCCGGCGACTGCCACGGCCACAGCGCCGCCCGTGGCGGCTGACAGAAGAAACGCCGCAGCTCCACGCCGTTTCGCGCCGCCCAGACCACCCCAGTGCTCCGCGTGTCCCTCTCCACAGCCAATGCACGCCTGGCACGCCGTCGTCGTGGCCTGGCACGCGCAGAGCGCCGTTTCGGCCGCCGACAAGCCGCGCAGCCGTTCCGTTGAGGACAGGCCGTAACACCACCTCTACTGCTGAGTTAAGCGCGGGAATGGAGCTCCTACAGATCATAGATGATGCTCAAGCCCCTAGCCCCGCCGTCCGACCACTGCAGCGTCGTAATTGGCTCGTCGGACTTATCCGTTCGCGACAGCCACCTCGAGCCGCCTATAAAAGGCACCCCCGAGCTCGTGCTCGAGCACACACGCCTCCACTACTTCCCTAGACTGCGCCCAACCTCTGGAAGAGCCCCGAGAGGCTTTTCTTCCCCGGCTCTGGCCAGCTACCTCCGCCTCGGGCTCCAGCTCCGTTCACTCCGGTGAGGGCTTCTCCGCCGCCGTGAACTTGAACGTAGGACCCTGGCATCCACCTAGTCCTAACCCCCAACTCAATTTCACTCCAAAAACCTTCTCCGACGAGGTCCACGACCACCCGAGCCGCCGTCCGCCGGAGATAAGCTCGCCGTCGACGTGGGGCTCGCCGACACCCAACTCCACCACCGTTCGACGCGGAAGACCACCGCGAAGCCGTAGGTACCACTCCCCTCCCCTATCTCGCCATAGATCAACGCCGGCGATCACCGCAGCACCGGCGCCGGCGCGGCTCTGTTTTCCATTTTTAAACCTGACAGGTGGGGTCCCCGGTCAGCCTCACATCTCTCCCCCTCGAATCGTGTTCTGTTAGCGCATTCGGCAAAATACGTCTCCCCTCTGCAGTTGGCGTACTGAGTACCGATTCGCTTTATTATTTTCTGTTCTAGCCCCCGGATCTTTTCTGTTTCATTGCAGATGGGTCCCTGGACAGAAACCTTAATATCTTTTAAACTATAAATGATTTTGAGTTGATTCTTTTTCTGTCCACTTTAGTTTTCTACCTAGTTTTGTGTCATATTTATGTGGAAATTTTTGGAGCAACTTTATTTTGCACGCACGGTATTTATGTTAGTATGTATTTGTTTGAATACATAGATACCGGAGGCCGTGACGGAGAGCGAATCACACCGAGTTAGGCTCCGACTTTTCAGCGCCAGGCAAGCATGTTTGAACTCTTGATATGATGAGTGTGTTGCATGTTTGCTCGAGTAGCTCGTTTCATAAGCATGATCATATGGGCATATGTGTATGACATATTTCATGCAAGTAAGCCTCGGGCGAGTCCCGAAGGAGAATGTTGAACCACCTCGATCATATGGTGATATGATGGGTGAAATGCTGGTATTGTTGATGCATGCCAGTTGATGGTTAACTCAGTATCAACGGAGATCATGTCATGATTCCGTTCGTCTCCTTTTCGGTACTATCATAGGTTGTCCGTTGGGATTACGGTCTAGTCGGTTGTAAACCACTCCCTGAGTACACACCAAGTAGAGGGGCCGGGATGAGGGTTCCATGGCCCTGGATTAAAGCCCGTCATCTGGTCAGGGGGCATGGGTGTTTCCGGTTGGGACCGAGAGGGGGGCACCCCTTAGAGCGCGCATATATAAATTTGATCCCATGCTATTCGAGGTTCTAGCCTCCCCGTCTTAAAGTTTTCCGTGAATGTTGTCGCGGGTGATTCCGGACGACAGGATGTTAAACGGGTGTGTACTGGTTAGTTGGGTTTCTACTTAAACACCGTAGACGGGACTAGCCCACGTGGCTAGTAGAACCCGTTGGCTATGAGTTATTAGTACAAGCTCTGCAGAGTTAAATTTCCTTCAGTAGCCATGTTTATGGCCTAGGGTCAATCTTCATATCAACCCGGTGACCGTCTCTAGTATATTCTTGTGGTAACCAAAATAGTATTTTCATCAAGTTCATTTGGTAGATGAACACACCACTATCTCTGTATTGATTTTACTTTCAGAAGTATTTCATCATTATATTTTGTTAATTATAAGCCTTTTATGTGATGTCGCTCAGACGTCCGTCTGTGGCAATCTTGTTATTTACAAGCCCTTTATGTGATGTCGCTCAGACGTCCGACTGTGGAAATCTTGTAATTTACAAGCCCTTTTTGTGATGTCGCTCAGACGTCCGACTGTGGCATTCTTTAATTTTATTTATAAGCCCTTTATGCGATGTCGCTCAGACGTCCGACTTGTTATTTATTTTTGCTATAAGCCCTTTATGTGATGTCGCTCAGACATCCGACTGAGGAATTCTTGTTATTTATATCTTTGCTATAAGCCCTTTATGCGGTGTCGCCCAGACGCCCGACTGTAGCCTGCTGTCATTTATTATTTTCCCTACGAGGCGTCACCCAGACCCTCGTTTGGCCTCATTATCATTATCTGTTGGATTTCAGGAGGATTATCGCCCGACTTCCATTCTTTACCTTCAGCGCATTCATATTTTATTCCGGTCACATTTTGATGGAATACTCATATGCATTCCTGTTGGCATTTGTTATATCTTAAGTCCGAACTGTCTTGCGAGTACATTCAAAGTACTAACCTGGCTTGTTGATTTGGCCAGATGTGGACGAAGGCGATCTCATGGATGAAGAGTTCGATAGCGAGTCCGACGCTTAGAGGAGTCCCAGTCAGTCCCTTGCAATCCTGGAGTTGACCACTGTTTTATAACCGCTTCCGCCTACCACCAAATAAATTCATTGGGTCTCACTCCGACACCCGATGGACTGTATTATATTGGAGTCACATCACTTCACTGTGACATATTCCACCACTTTTTTTATTACGAGTCATTAGTATGCCACCCTGCCTTGTGTCATATCCGCCTTTATGTATTATATTGGCGCGCTTGTAATAAAATCGTTGAGCAAATCCAGCTCAACCTTGTATAATATTTAGTGTACTGGGAATTCTGTATCAAGGAATTGTCTGCCAGTAAGGAATTATATTCCCTGGTGGTTTAATAAAAAGGTCGGTCTTCCGGTAATTATTTTACTGAAGGACCGGTCCTGACAGTTTATTTTTGGGATCCAACAGCCCAAATTATGCAATAATACAACATATCAGTTTTTACTAGTATTTCTGGCTTTAAGGGCACTTAGGGAATTTCACACAGCAGATCAATTGGGTCACTACTTGTTGATTCACTACTCATTGATTCACTTCCATAACTGTAATATCATTCCAAATTTACAACACGTTATGTATTTTGTTGTACTGTAATCTCACTCCACCATGTACACTATTCTCAGGCTTCTGATCTTAGCCTTCCCTTGTTTGGGCACCAATGTCACGGTCACAGTCTCATCACCGTCTGCATCCAGATCTTCCAATAGCACGTTCAACGCCACCGTCATGCTTGTTTCTACAATCATCCCCTTCCCAGTGCCATCGGTACGTGGATGACTCAAGCACATGTAGCTCCCTGCTAGTTCACGCCCACTGGGCTCCACCTTCTCGTGCTCCATGACGTTCACGTAGACGTTGAACTTGACCATTTCTGTTCCATCGGACTCAATGCCTTCGATCACCAGCACTTCCTCATGTGCCTCTTTCTCTTGCGTGCTTCGGAGAACTTGCGGTCGCCTTACCTCCACGGTCACAACTTTGTGAAGTGATAGTGGGCATCTTACGGACTTGAGCAAGGCCTAATTTTTGCTCACGTTTGGAGTTGTAGGTGGGCGTGCGTCCACCCACGGCATGTCAACGCCATCAAATTTGTACTGGAGCTTCTCTGTGTTGAGCACGTCCTAGATGGTGATCCGCACTAGGCGGGACTCTGTAGGATCGAAAGTAGGTCTAGAGGGGGGGTGATTAGACTACTTGACAATATAAAAAATCTGCCTTTGGATCATGCAATGTTTTTGGCAGTTTCACAATTAAGAACAATTCAAGTATCACCCTACACATGCAATTCTAGAGTATAAGCAGCGGAAAGTAAATTGCACATGTAAAAGAGAGGTGGAGAAGATCAAACGCAGTTTGGTGACACGGAGATTTTTGTCGTGGTTCCGATAGGTGGTGCTATCGTACATCCACGTTGATGGAGACTTCAACCCACGGAGGGTAACGGCTGCGCGAGTCCACGGAGGGCTCCACCCACGAAGGGTCCACGAAGAAGCAACCTTGTCTATTCCATCACGGCCTACGCCCACGGAGGACTAGCCTTACTCGGGGTAGATCTTCACGAAGTAGGCGATCTCCTTGCCCTTACAAACTTCTTGGTTCAACTCCACATCTCAAAGACGGAGGCTCCCAAGCGACACCTAACCAATCTAGGAGGCACCACCCCCCAAAAGGTAATAGACGGTGTTGATGATGATGAACTCCTTGCTCTTGTGCTTCAGATGATAATCTCCCCAACACTCAACTCTTCTCACTGATATGGCTGTGGTGGAAGAAGGGTTTGAGTGGAAAGCAACTTGGGAAGGCTAGAGATCAAGTTTCATATGGTAGGAATGGAATGGCTTGATCTCAACACAAGGGTAGGTGGTTCACTTCTCAGAAAGTGTATGGTAGAAGTGGTGGTACTTTCTGATGGCTCTCCTCACGAATGAAGAGGGGGTGGAGGGGTATATATAGCCTCCACACAAAATCCAACCGTTACACACACATTTGACCAATCTCGGTGAGACCGAAGTTAAAACTCGGTCAGACCGAAAGTTCAAATATAGTGAACGTTGGGATTTTCGGTGGGACCGAAAATACCATCTCGGTGTGTCCGAAGTGAGTCAAAGATTAGGGTTTGCCATCTCGGTGTGACCGAAAACAACAACTCGGATATTCCGAAATGCTGTCAATTGGTTACAGAAGGTTGGCAGTCCATTTTCGGTGAGACCGAAACTCAGAATCGGATGGATCGAGAAATTAGGGTTTGGGGAAATAACTGAAGTGGTTCATCTCGGTGGGACTGAGTTTGCAGAATCGGTTTGTCCGAGATTACTTATGAGTGTGTTGTAAAGTGAAGAGTGCTGATAGTTGAGGGAGCTAGATCACCAAGCACTTGAGCAACAAGAACATTAACACAACCTCATCCCCTTTTAATAGTATTGGCTTTTCCTATGGACTCAATGTGATCTTTGATCACTAAACCAGAAATGGAGTCTTAAGCTTTTGCCAATGCTTGTCTTAGCATTTTGAGGGGTCCACTTCTTCAGACATTTCCATACCCATATCATCGAACTTTTCTGAAATGATTCTCAAGTGAATATTAGTTCAATGATATATATGTTGTTATTAATTACCAAAACCACCCGGGGATTAGTTGCACTTTCAATCTCCCCCTTTTTGGTAATTGATGACAACATATAGATCAAAGCTTCGACAAAAGATATAATCAAGGAATAATATCGTCGCTTTGAGAAGTATGTGATAAACAAGAGCTCCCCCTAAATTTGTGCATTATTTGAAATTTGCGTTTGAATGCAAATGCACAATCGATTAGGATTATGGGTCACTCTTCCATGTCACATACATCTTGGTGGAGCGCACAAAATGATAAGAATGAGTAACATGCACTCAATCACCAAGACAAGAGTAAATAGCCATACAATAAGGAATAGCATATGATAAGCAATAAGCACACATTAAGGCATAGTATGACTAAGCACTCATTAAGGTAACATCAAATGTAGTAGCAAGCACACTTAAAGTATCAGGAACCAAAAGAAACCAATGTATCTCAACGAAAAACCGGCAAAAGAACGAAAGACGAAAGAGCACTCTCTCTCTCGAAGCCCTATGATCTATAACAATTTCTCCCCCTTTGGCAACAAGTTACCAAAAAGTTCGAAAAGGTATAGAGCTAAACGTCACTGCGGGCTCTGCTGGCGGCTCCCGTCTGGGTAGATGTCGGTGTAGAGATAGCTGCATCTGCGAAGACTTCTGCTGAAGTCTGCGGTGGAGGAGTGGATGCTGGAGCTGGAGGAACTGTTGGAGCTGTAGCTGGTGCTGAAGTGGTAGCCCTGGAGTCTGTCACTGGGATAGCTGCAGATCTGGATCCTCTGGGAACCTGAGCAGTCTGGCGATGAGAGTCCTGGACTAGATCATCCTGCATAAGCTCTGCTCTCTCCTGCCTTGTCTCCTCCATGTCTGCCTCAAGCTTGTTGACAGACACCTGAATCTCAGTTAGCTTCACGTCCAGAGCGTGGATCTTGTCCTCGACAATCCTCTCAAGGCTCTCCTGAGATTGCTCAATGCTGGCCAGGTGTTGTTCAATCCTCTGGGTAGCTTCAAGAATTTGTTCTCCAAAGCTCTTTGGCTTAGCTGCTGCTGCTGCTGCCTCTTTGTCAGCTTTAGCTTTCTTTGCAGCTTCGATCTTGGCTTGTCCTTCAACTGAGGTAGGATCCTCTTCATCCATCACAACTACATTGTCCTCATGCTCTGGCTGCAGTGGCAAGTGCTTCCTATCCAACATGAATTTGCCTGTGCCAAACTTGGCGTTGATGAGCATCTGTATCTGTGGTGCAAACCCACACGACCTTTTCTGGTCAGCTGCAGTCCTCTTAATGGTCTCTACCATCAAGTCCATCACCTTAAAAGGTGCCTTCTCATCGAGAATGTGCAGCATGTTGATAGAATAGCCTCGAATCATCCGGTGGTCTCCTGACTTAGGCATCAATGTATGCCTCAGAATAGTGTTAGTGGTGGTCAGACCTGCCTGGAGATAATACACTGAGCCAAGCTTCCATCCTTCCAAATCAGCAGCTGGGATCTCCTTGTATATTCTTCATGGAATCATGACTCTTCTTAGGAATCCCATAGACATCAATGTCGTCCTCTCTCTGCACTGGAGCGTTCAGAAGTTCTGCCCATTCTTCAACAGTCGAAGAAAAACCGTTGACCTTCAGTCATCCAGGTGATCTTGCCATCAGGATAGAAGTGGGCTGTGGCATAGAACTGCATGATCATCTCGTCATTCCAAGCTGTCAGCTCTTGACCCACAAAGTCAGCAACTCCACATGCAGTAAAGCTCTCATGCACATGGGGAAAGAAGTCCCGGTGCTCTTCACTGTCAATATACTTCCAGTCAACATACCTGGTGTCAGCAACAATGGGCTTCTTATCCATTAGCACGGTCTCATAGAAATCCTGCTGCTCTCTGGTGTGGAATCTGGGGTCCACAGCAGTCCTTCTCCTTACGGCATATGGATCAGACTGTCTCCATAGCCTGAGACCTTTGTCCTTCCTTGCCTTCATGTCCTCAGCTTGAGGATGAGCATCATTGTGGAGTGGCAATTTGGGACGGAGCTTAAGCAACACATGCTCTTCATCTGATTCAGACGGTGGCATCTCACCTTTGTTCTTCTCAGAAGCTGGAATGCTTCTGGTTGTTCTCTTGGGCTTGACTGGAGCTGCCTTGGATGGAGCAGGCTTCTTGGGCTTAGAAGAGGCTTGAGCCCGAATAGCATCACCCATGAACTTAGCTTTCTGGGGAGGAGGCTGGGGTGCTTCTTCTTCTTCTTCTTCTGCAGCATCAACTTGAGGTTCAGCATATACTACCCTCTTCCTTTTGGAAGTCTTCTTCACCTTGCTTGGAGCAGGCTCTTCCAAGTTGAGCTTCTTTGCAACTGCTGATTGCTTCACTTTGCTTGTGCCTTTCCTTGGCTGCTGCCCTTGGTGCTCTTTGGCAAACACATTCCTCTTGGGCTTGGAGGTAACTTCCTCAGCAACAAAGTCAGAGTCCTCATCATCAGAAGTTCTCTTCTTCCTGGTTCTGGTGGCTGCAGGAGGCAAACCACTAGGGGTGCTCCTCTCACCATCATCACTAGAGCTGCTCGCAGGACTTGTATCTGCCTCTGGAATTTCAGCAAACGGTGATTCAGACCTGTTCTGGCTGTCACTGACATCTGACATGGCTGAAAAACCTGTGAAAAGATAAGGTATAGGCAGAGTAGAAGAGTTATCACAACTGCAGAAGTTTTTGCAAAAAAAATGAGTTCAAAACTTAGTTTTGAGTTTTCACAGAATGTATTTCGGTCAAACCGATTTCAGGTTTCGGTGCAACCGAAGTACTCAACAGAAACCTACACACCACTTTCGGTCAGACCGAAATGGGTTTCGGTCCTACCGAAAACTTAGGGTTTCACTGAAACTACTTTTCGGTCGTTCCGATTGGCACAACTCAGTTAAACCGAATTACGCAGTGCAATGGCCAGAGGCCAAATCGGTCATTCCGAGTTTCAAAAATCGGCTTCACCGAGATGCATTCCGTGGAAACCTAAACCTAAGAATTTTCCTCGAAACTAGAAGATCTGAACTATTGTATAGGGAACATATCAAACGTGGATTGAATCATGGCAACCTATCGTGCAAGAATCGGAAGTGGAGCACGAAAAGGGATCGGGACACACCCTAACTTGGTGGTGTCCCTCTACAGCGGCAACGGTGGAGATGATTACCGTTGACGGCGGCGGAGACCTGCGGCGAGGGCGCACAGGCGACGAAGGCGACGATCCGTAGAGCAGGGCGGCGGCAGCAGGGGTCTTGGGGGCGAACGGTTTGAAGAAAGAAATCGCGCGCAGCCCCTCAGGTATATATAACCCCATGCTGTCGGTGGGACCGAGTTGAAAAACTCGGTGTCACCGAGATGTATAACTGCTGTGCAGTTACGCATATCGGTCAGACCGAGAGTTTGAACTCGGTTTCACCGAGATGAAACCTAGATCAGTCTAAGCGTTTCGGTTGGACCGAGATTGAGAAACCGGTCAGACCGAAATGGACTTAGAAGGTTTTGGAAGTCAGCCTTAGACGAATCGGTGGTTCCGAGTGCTCCTCACTCGGACTGTCCGAAAAAGACTTGTTCAAAGTTGTGATATGAGCATGAATAGAATTTGAGACAAGAAAGAATAGATAGCTAGGGAAAGGTGCTTAGGCATTCTTGTCCATCCATTTGGCCAGAAAAAGAAACCAAAACAATCAAAACAACAAATGGATGTCCTTGAATGGATAAAATCATGCATTCAACATGCTCACACAATAAGATAGCAACTGAAATATGTGTCAAACATGCACAACCAATCACTCTAGCTACTAGCACACAATTTGTCGATGACTAGGTCATCTATATATGAGTATATTGACTTAGGAGCCAAATGAGAACATTTGATCATAGGTCATACTCATCGTTTAAGCACAAGTGGGGTTACCACTTTTACATAAAGCATTTATGTGTTCACATCATTTGGAGATGCTTTTGCTCAATTTTTAGAGCAAAGCTCCCCCTAGATGTGAGAACCCCTTTTAAAGGGTCAAACTAACCTTGGGTTGTCGTAGAAGACTTCATGTAGATGTTGAAGATGTGGATGCTCAATGTTGATGTAGATCATCAAGAGTTGGGAGCAATCCTTTGGATTAGGGCACTTTCAATACCTACATGGGTTAGTCCCACAAGGAACAAACAAGAATATCCACAGACATAGAGTGAAGTACACAAAAGATGATGTCCATGAAAGCAATGATTACCTTGTCCCTTGACTTACCAACAAGAGGGTTTGTGACTCCATGAACTAGTGCATGATGTGGAAGTTGATTGCACAAGTTCTTGCCAAAAAGAATATGAGTGAAGTTTGTTGGCGGAGTCACCCTCAAGAACCTACTAGTTCTTCTTCTTTGGGATCCACATCATCTTGATGGGAATCCTTGGTGTTGTAGTTGAGCTTGACGAAGTAGAACTTGATGTGTCCTTGGGAACCCACTTGACCATGGCTTGAGGTGCTTCAATGAATGCATCAATCTCCTCTTGAAGCTTGTCCTTGGCCTTTAGCTTGTGGTCTTGTGGTGGAAGGTCATCTTGAGCTTGTTCCACATTGGAAGAAGTAGGATCATACTTCTTCTTTTGTGAAACAAACTGTGGAGTAGGGTATTGACCTTCTTCCCACTCAACACCTTCGGCGTTGAACTTTCGCTCAAAACCAATCCCTTGATTCTTCCGGTGTCTTCCTTGTTTGCGAACAATCTCCTCAAAGTTCTTGCTTCCGGCAAGACTCTTGTAGACACCTTTCTCTATGATTTCCTTCAATAAGCTATTTTCTTGCTCAAGTGTAACTTGGCTTGAAACATTGTTAGTGGAATCAAGAGAACTACTAGAAGCAACAATATTGGATTTAACATTGTTATTATTACTACTAGAGGAAGAATTTTTCTTATGCTTGTCATGCTTAGTCTTAATAGGTGGCAAGAAATTAGACAAGAGAAGTCGTTTGGCAAGATATGAAGAACTCTTCTTTCGAAGATCGTCATTGATCGCTTTTAGAAACTCATGTTCTTGCTCTAGAGTGAGCTTCTCGAAGCGTAGCTTCTCATGAGATCTTAGGAGCTCTCTATGATCTTCTTGAGTTGTTTCATGAGCTAACTTAAGAGTGTTTAGTTCTTTAGTTAGACGCTCAATCTCCTTCATAGCATTGTCATTCGACTCTTCTCGACTATAAAGACTACTAGCATTTTCATCATTACTAAGCTCACTAGATTTATCATGCAAGAGCTCATCTTCACCTAGCAAGTCATCCTCATCACTATCAAAGTCAATGAATTCAGGGTGTGTCACCTTGGGGCCTTTAGCCATGAAGCATCTTCCAATTCCCTCATTTGGTGAATCAAATAAGTCGTAGGAGTTGGAGTTGGAGGATACTAGTGCAAGTCCGGCAACACCTTCATCTTGACTATAGTCGGAGTCGGAGTGATAGCTTCCATCGGATTGATTGTCAGAGTCGGAGCCGGAGACCCATTCACCAACATGAGCTTGATGTCTTCTTCTTGTGTAGCTCCTTGATGACTTGTCTTTCCTCTCCGAATCCTTGCTTCTCCGAGAGGGTCTTCGTTCATAACGATCATCTCTACTCCTTCTCTCTCTCCGAGGTGACTCATCTCTTGCTCTTCTTCTTGGAGATTCTTCTCTTCTTTTGTGGGGAGCCGTACACTCATTTGAGAAGTGTCCGGGTCTTCCACAATTGTAGCAGTTTCGATCACGGCTAGAAGATCTCTTTTCATCATATGATCTAGATTTTGAGCTTCTTTCTTTGCCTCTATTCTTGTAGAACTTGTTGAAGTTCTTGACCATTAGGCTTATCTCTTCATTGGAAATTAGCTTGTCACTTGAGGTGGTAGGAGCATCACTTGTAGCTTTGTAAGCACCACTTGACTTGTTGTGAAGCTCTTCCTTATCCTTAAGTGTCATCTCATGAGCAACAATTCTTCCAATGACTTCAGTTGGCTTTAGAGTCTTGTAGTTTGGCATCATTTGGATCAAAGTGCACACGGTGTCATACTTTCCATCCAAAGCTCTGAGAATCTTCTTAATGATGAATCGGTCGGTCATTTCTTCGCTTCCTAAGCCAGCAATCTCATTTGTGATGAGAGCAAGCCTAGAGTACATTTCAGCGACTCCTTCACCATCCTTCATTTTGAACTTGTCAAGTTGACCTTGAAGAATATCTAGCTTTGATTCCTTCACAGATTCAGTACCTTCGTGCATTTCAACCAAAGTATCCCAAATCTCCTTAGCATTCTCAAGACGACTGATTTTGTTGAACTCTTCGGGACACAAAGCATTGAAGAGAATGTCACAAGCTTGAGCATTGTTTTGCAACATCCGCAACTCTTCGGGTGTAGCTTCGCGATCCGGAACTTTTCCTTCTTCAAAGAAATCACCTTGCATACCAACACAGATAATGCCCCATGCGGCTGGGTTATGACCAAGAATATGCATTTTCATTTTATGCTTCCAACTAGCAAAATTTGTACCATCAAAGTAAGGACCTCTACGATAATTACCCTCACTAGACGCCATACTCTCCTAGGTTGTGAAACCAAGCTTATGGAGTCCAATGCAATGGAAACCAAGGCAATGGAGACCAAAGCTCTGATACCACTTGTAGGATCGAAAGTAGGTCTAGAGGGGGGGTGATTAGACTACTTGACAATATAAAAAATCTGCCTTTGGATCATGCAATGTTTTTGGCAGTTTCACAATTAAGAACAATTCAAGTATCACCCTACACATGCAATTCTAGAGTATAAGCAGCGGAAAGTAAATTGCACATGTAAAAGAGAGGTGGAGAAGATCAAACGCAGTTTGGTGACACGGAGATTTTTGTCGTGGTTCCGATAGGTGGTGCTATCGTACATCCACGTTGATGGAGACTTCAACCCACGGAGGGTAACGGCTGCGCGAGTCCACGGAGGGCTCCACCCACGAAGGGTCCACGAAGAAGCAACCTTGTCTATTCCATCACGGCCTACGCCCACGGAGGACTAGCCTTACTCGGGGTAGATCTTCACGAAGTAGGCGATCTCCTTGCCCTTACAAACTTCTTGGTTCAACTCCACATCTCAAAGACGGAGGCTCCCAAGCGACACCTAACCAATCTAGGAGGCACCACCCCCCAAAAGGTAATAGACGGTGTTGATGATGATGAACTCCTTGCTCTTGTGCTTCAGATGATAATCTCCCCAACACTCAACTCTTCTCACTGATATGGCTGTGGTGGAAGAAGGGTTTGAGTGGAAAGCAACTTGGGAAGGCTAGAGATCAAGTTTCATATGGTAGGAATGGAATGGCTTGATCTCAACACAAGGGTAGGTGGTTCACTTCTCAGAAAGTGTATGGTAGAAGTGGTGGTACTTTCTGATGGCTCTCCTCACGAATGAAGAGGGGGTGGAGGGATATATATAGCCTCCACACAAAATCCAACCGTTACACACACATTTGACCAATCTCGGTGAGACCGAAGTTAAAACTCGGTCAGACCGAAAGTTCAAATATAGTGAACGTTGGGATTTTCGGTGGGACCGAAAATACCATCTCGGTGTGTCCGAAGTGAGTCAAAGATTAGGGTTTGCCATCTCGGTGTGACCGAAAACAACAACTCGGATATTCCGAAATGCTGTCAATTGGTTACAGAAGGTTGGCAGTCCATTTTCGGTGAGACCGAAACTCAGAATCGGATGGACCGAGAAATTAGGGTTTGGGGAAATAACTGAAGTGGTTCATCTCGGTGGGACTGAGTTTGCAGAATCGGTTTGTCCGAGATTACTTATGAGTGTGTTGTAAAGTGAAGAGTGCTGATAGTTGAGGGAGCTAGATCACCAAGCACTTGAGCAACAAGAACATTAACACAACCTCATCCCCTTTTAATAGTATTGGCTTTTCCTATGGACTCAATGTGATCTTTGATCACTAAACCAGAAATGGAGTCTTGAGCTTTTGCCAATGCTTGTCTTAGCATTTTGAGGGGTCCACTTCTTCAGACATTTCCATACCCATATCATCGAACTTTTCTGAAATGATTCTCAAGTGAATATTAGTTCAATGATATATATGTTGTTATTAATTACCAAAACCACCCGGGGATTAGTTGCACTTTCAGACTCCTCGTCGTAGAAGAGGAAGGAGGAGTTGAGACAGTCGGGGTCTGTGAAGTCGACATGGCCACGGTAACCACAGGCAGCACCAACTTCGCGCCATGCCTCCCACATGAGGTCTATGTTGTTGTGGTGTGGGTAGAAGAGTGGGTCTCGGCTGGCTGAGTAGTAGGTTCCCATGTTCTCCACGTTGGTGAGAGCTATGTGTTAGAAATATGAGCAAATTACTACGAGATTTAATCCGAATACACAAAAGATAAATCATGACAGCAAAAGGAGAGATTAAACTAATCATGCGAACTAGCATATTAGATGAACAGATCACATCTCGGGCACATACTAGAAACATGAATTCTACCACGATCTCGAACAGGAAGGATAGAAACACGTACGGTGCAGCGGGAGCAGCACCGCCGGCACCGGTGTTGTCGCCCATGTAGTTGAGAAAGAGGTTGTCGAGGTCGGGGAAGAAGTCGTCGTTGGCGAAGTCGTCGCTGCCAGCAGTCGCGCGAGTGCACTCTGCAAAAACCTGATCGCCCCTCTCCCGTACCGGATCACAAGAGGCGGGGTTCCGGAGGCCTGCTGTCCCTTCTCGTGGTGCACGCCGGAAGGAGGGATGGAGAAGACTTGCGTGGCGGCGCAATGATCTGGAACGGTGGTGCGAAACCATATGTTGTGGCTGCGGCTAGGGTAGACGTCTGCCTGACTATATAATGCGGGTCGGGTAGGTCGTGGAGAAAAGCCCACGTCCAAGTAACATCCCCACGATCCAAAAGGATCAGAAACGGCTGAGCAATTAATGCGTCCGTTAATTACAATTTATTAATTATTCCCGAGCAGCAAAAATATAGACAGCGTGCATAGCTCTGTCCGCGGCTCGGCTCATTCCCGCAACCCACGGCGCGTCGTGACGAGGCGTGGCATGGCGTGCCGAGGCGAGCGAGGAGGAGGAGCATGCGTGTAGGTCTCATCTTCTCATGCTCATACAAGTGGTAGAAGAGCTAACCTTATAAAGAGGTGCAACTCTCTCTCAACTTCCGTGGTGCGACTAAACTTTAGTGCCACTCACTCCACTCACATGTGTGCATGAATGGGCCAAGAGAATTTCAGAATTTTAGTTGGGCTTTGGGCCAAAGGCCTACTAGCAAAATTTCAACAATCCCCCACAAAGTTTTATTGGCACATCTCATCATTTAGTTCCAAAACATTGTTTATCTACCGGTTCTCAGTGGAGACTGTAAAGTTGAACTTCCACTCAGAGATTTATGCTACACTAGATCACAACTTGAATAGTGGACTATGCCATGAACTACAAGTTTTGTACGAGACTAGTTTCACACAAATTCTTGACCGATATTGGGCTGCCGCAAGGCTTCCCCGCGGGTGGAGCGTATGCGTCATACTTCAGGGCCTTTCATGAATTTATTAGAGAACACCCAATTCTCATAGACTGTGACGTTAACAGTCAAATTCATATAGGTGTGTTCCTCAAGAGGCGCTCTGCGGGGCAACATCTCTGCTTACCCGAATAAGCCACTTGGAACACATTAAGATAAGTATCAACGTGCCATGCAGATCAAGAGAGTATTGCATCTTCACGAAGTGGGATAACTAATACAAGGATACTCTCCTCCCAGCTGACCAACAGCTTGTCTCCCACTTCTACTTCACGGGATCTCCGATCACATAGAGTGGGTTACCACTATGGAAAACTCATGCGGTGGGTCTCAAACCCATCTCCATCGATGCATTATCTATCACATTACATGATAAACCATTTGTGAAGGGATCTGCCAAGTTTTTTGACGTTTGGATATAATCCAACGTAATAACTCCGGAGTTCTTCTATTCTCTGACAGATTTCAATTTCCTCTTGACATGCCTTGAGGACTTCATATTATCTTTAGAATTGTTTATCTTAACAATCACAGTTTGATTATCACAGTTCATCGGGATAGGGGTATTGATTTTTCAACCATAGGTAAGTCCATCAAGAGTTCACGAAGCCACTCTGCTTCAACAGTGGCAGTGTCAAATGATGTGAGTTCTGCTTCCATAGTTGACCTCGTTAAGATGGTCTGCTTGCAAGACTTCCAGGAAACAGCCCCACCACCAAGTGTAAAAACATAACCACTTGTGGCCTTAATCTCATCAGCATCAGATATCCAGTTTGAATCACTATAACCCTCCCGTACCCTTGGATACTCGGTGTAGTGAATCCCATAGCTCGCAGTGCCTTTCAAGTAGCGCATAACTCTCTCAAGCGCACGCCAATGATCATCTCCCGGTTTTGACACAAACCGGCTCAGTTTGCTCACAGCAAACGAGATATCAGGCCTCATGGCACTCGCCAAATACATAAGCGAGCCAATAATCTGAGAGTATCTCGGTTGGTGTCTAGCAATCCGTCGATTCTTTCGAAGCAACACACTAGCATCATATGGAGTTGGAGAAGGTTGGCAGTCGCTATACCCAAAACGACTCAAGTCCTTTTCCACATAGTGAGACTGAAGCAGTGTAATCCCACCATTCTCATCTCTCAATAGCTTGATGTTTAAGATAACATCAGCCACTCCTAGATCCTTCATCTCAAAACAATGAGATAAGAAATCCTTAACCTCCTTGATTAAATAAAGTTTGGTTCCAAAGATCAGTATGTCATCGACATATAGACAAAGAATAACTCCTTCGCCTCCACCATGGCGATAGTACACACACTTGTCACCATCATTTACTACAAAGCCTGCAGTAGTTAATGTTCTTTCGAACTTCTCATGCCACTCCTTAGGAGCTTATTTAAGGCCATATAAAGACTTTAATAACTTGCACACCTTTCCTTCCTGACCAGGTACTACAAAACCATCGGGCTGATCCATGTAAGTTTCCTCCTTCAACTCTCCATTGAGGAAAGCCGTCTTAACGTCCATTTGATGAACGAGAAGACCGTGTGAGGCAGCCAGTGATAGTAGCACCCGAATAGTGGTCAGTCTAGCCACAGGTGAGTAAGTATAAAAATAGTATTCACCTTCCTTTTGGGTATAACCCTTAGCCACAAGCCGTGCCTTGTACTTTTCAATCGTACCACCAGGTCTAAGATTTTTCTTGAACACCCACTTACATCATACATGTTTGCACCCATAAGGACGATCAGTGATTTCCTAGGTTTCATTAGATAAGATGGAATCCATCTCGCTGCGGTCAGCTTCCTTCCAGTAGTCAGCATTAGAAGATGCATAGGCTTCTGAAATAGTCCTGGGTGTGTCATCCATGAGGTACACAATGAAATTATCAGCAAGGACTTTGCAGTCCTCTGTATCTTACTCCTTACAGTAGTTTCATTGTCACCCTCAACAAGATTCTCAACGTGTTCCATCGCAATGGTGGGTTAAGGAATTACAACAAATTCCTCACTACATGGAGTAGGTATCTCCTACTTTGATGAACTTGACATACCCTTCATAGGAAATATGTCCTCAAAGAAAGTCACATCATTCGACTCCATAATTGTACCAACATGCATGTCGGATACCTCAGATTTTATCATCAAAAATCTATAGCCAATGCTATGAAAAGCATATCCCAGAAGAACACAATTCACGGTTTTTGGTCCAAGCTTGCGCTTCTTGGAAATTGGTATATTGACTTTCGCCAAACAACCCCAAGTACGTAGGTAGGAGAGTTTCAATCTTTTCCTTTCCCATTCCGCAAAAGGAGTCATGGTTATATACTTTGTGGGAACTCGGTTTAGGACATGACATGCAATCATTAGCGCCTCCCCCCACCATGCCTTGGAGAGACCCGATGTGTCTAACATGGCGTTAACCAAATCAGTTAGAGTCCGGTTCTTTTTTTCGGCCATCCCATTTGACTGAGGTGAGTAGGGAGGCGTCCTCCCATAGATTATACCATGTTCCGCACAAAACAAATCAAACTCATTGGAAAAATATTCTCCACCATGATCAGACCTAAGCCGTTTAATTTTTCGATCAAGTTGGTTCTTTGCTTCAGCTTTATAGATTTTGAAGAAATTTAAAGCCTCATCTTTTGATTTCAGAAGATACACATGACAAAATCTAGTGGAGTCATCAATCAACGTCATGAAGTATTTTTTTCCACCTTTTGTCAATACGCCATTCATCTCACATAGATCAGAATGTATAAGCTCTAGTGGCGCCAAGTCTCTAGCCTCTGTAGTCTTATGGGACTTGCGAGGTTGCTTAGCTTGCACACACACTTGGCACTTGGAGTCCTTGACATTAGTGAATTTAGGAATTAAGCTCATATTGGCTAGCCGCGTCATGCAACCAAAGTTAATATGACAAAGTCGTGAATGCCAAATATTAGACTCATTATTGTGGCAAACATTATTAATAATTTTAGTGCAAATATCTGACAAAGACAGATGGAACAAGCCTCCGCACTCATAACCTTTTCCAACAAATTGTCCATACTTAGAAATTACAAACTTTATTGGACTCGAAAACCAACTTAAAACCATCTCGACACAAGTGAGAACCGCTGACGAGATTCTTATTGATGGAGGGCACATGATGAACGTAATTCAGACACACGATTTTCTCCGAAGTAAACTTCAGATCGACCGTACCAACACCTCAAACGATGGCATGTGACTCGTTCCCCATCAGCACGGGAGAAGTCCCTGTGACCTGGTAAGAAGAAAACATGGAGGTGTCGGCACAAACATGTATATTGGCACCGGTGTCAATTAGCCAATCAGGAGATTGAAATACTGAAAGGATGGTAGGAAAAATACCGTACCCAGATTCCTTCATATCAGTATCACCGATGACAACATTAGCGGACTTGCCGCTCTTCTCATGTTCGCGTTCCTCAAAGCGGTTAGGACACTTTGGAGCCCAGTGATTAGGATCACCATAGACATGGCGAAGTTCCTTCCCCTTCTTATGAGAATTCTTCTTGAAGTTGGTAAGATGTGAAGGCTTGTTCTTTGCATCAAACTTGCCTTTGCCCTGAGTTTTGTTCTTGTTATTTTTGAACTTGTTGGGCTGGAAGTTCTTCTGTACCATGTGGGCACTAGAAGCTCCCTCAGCAACTCGAGCACGTGTGTCTTTTGCTCCTGCCTTCTCTTCAACATCAAGAGTACCAATGAGATCCGAAACGGAAAACTCCTGTCTCTTGTGTTTCAGGGAAGTAGCAAAATTGTTCCACGAAGGTGGAAGCTTCGCAATGATGCCCCCGGCGACAAATTTGTCCGGCAACACACACTTAAAGTACTCAAGTTCCTTGGCGAGTGACTGTATCTCATGTGCCTGCTGTACAACAAGGCGCTCATCAGTTATCTTGTAGTCATAGAATTGCTCCATGACGTACAACTCGCTGCCGGCGTCCGAGGCACCAAACTTGGCCTCGAGTGCAGCCCACATGTCCTTGCCGTTGTCAAACGACATATATTAATCCACAATGGAATCATCAAGAACACTCAGAAGGGCGCCTTTAAAGAGAGTGTCGATCTTCTCAAAAGCTTCTAGCTGTTCTGGATTAAGATCGTCCTCAGGCTTGCCCTTAATGGCGTCATGGCAGCCCATGGTTTCAAACCAGTAGACTGCTCTCGTGCGCCATCTCTTATATTGCGCCCCCTTAAAGTCAGGCGGCTTAAAATACGCAGTAAAACCACTCGGAGTAATTTGCCTATAATCAGATTTTTGTATTGTTGGAAATATGAGCAAATTACTACGAGATTTAATCTGAATAAACAGAAGATAAATCATGACAACAGAAGCAGAGATTAAACTAATCATGCGAACTAGCATATTAGATGAACAGATCACATCTATGGCACATACTAGAAACATGAATTCTTCCACGATCTCAAACAGGAAAGATAGAAACACGTACGGTGCAGCGGGAGCAGCACCGCCGGCGCCGGTGTTGTCGCCCATGTCATTGAGGATGAGGTTGCCGAGGTCGGGGAAGAAGTCGTCGTTGGCGAAGTCGTCGCTGCCAGCAGTCGCGCGAGTGCACTCCCCAAAAATCTGATCGCCCCTCTCCCGTACAGGATCACAAGAGGCGGGGTTCCGGAGGCCTGCCGTCCCTTCTCGCGGTGCACGCCGGGAGGAGGGATGGAGAAGACTTGCGTGGCGACGCAATGATCTGGAACGGTGGTGCGAAACCATATGTTGTGGCGGCGGCTAGGGTAGACGTCTGCTAATTATGATTTATTAATTATTCTTGAGAAGCAAAAATATAGACAACGTGCATAGCTCTATCCTCGGCTCGGCTCATTTCCGCAACCAGCAGCGCATTGCGTCGCATCGCGTCACGTCGTGACGAGGCGTGGCGTGGCGAGGCGGGCGAGGAGGAGGAGCGCGCGTGTAGGTCTCATCTTCTCATACTCATACAAGTGGTAGAAGAGCTAACCTTATAAAGAGGTGCAACTCTCTCTCAATTTCCATGGTGGGACTAAACTTTAGTGCCACTCACTCCACTCACATGTGTGCATGAATGGGCCAAGAGAATTTCAGAATTTTAGTTGGGCTTTGGACCAAAGACCTACTAGCAAAATTCCAACACTATGTTGCCAATCCAGGTGTGCACCGTGTTGTGTGGCGACCGCTCCACTGTCCAGGGCCTGGCTTGTCAGATTGACCAGCACGGAAGGGCTGGCCATGAAAGAGGGACGGCAAAGCAGCATTGCCAATCATCTGAAATACAGTTGTCAGAGAGGTCGGATTTATTTTGCAGTGAGGAATCATATATTGTACGTTTACATAAATACTCCCTCTGCATAGGAAGTTTAAAAATATTCCGCAAAAGATAAGTTCGGAAATAAAAGGAAGTATAGTAGCGCACGTAGGTGACGCACCTCCTTGTACATGGTCCAAAGGTTGTGCTGGATCTACTGCTCGTCGGTGCTGTTGCTCTCCACGCCGAGGAAGCCCAGGTCCACAAGACTGGGTGGCGCGTGCCTCGGGTTGCGAACGGGGTCGTAGAGCGGCGACGAGGAGTTGGCGAACTCCGGCGGCATCCGCATCCCGTCGGGCACGTCCCAGCTCCAGAAGGGCAGGGCGAAGTCGGGCTCCCCGAGCAGCTTGGCGACGATGCGCTCGAAGAAGTAGAGATGGGCGCGATGGAATGGAAAGAAGAACCACGAGAAGTTGATCTGCATGTCCAGCTCCGGGTGGGTCATCTGACGGTAGGAGCCGGTGCAGTAGGCACAATGGATGTTGTGTTGCCAGAATAAGCCGTGGCGACGGGTCGGACGTGTCTAGCGCGTGTATGGGCACGAGTTGGGCGTGTCGGACGCGTCGGGTCCGCGGCGTAGGTGTTCGTGTGTGCGTGTGTGTGGTGCACGGGGTGGCCGTGTAGGTGGACACCGTACGTGGGTGTGTGCGTAGTCATGCAGTTAGCGATATGGGCGGGGTGATCGCATCGGTCCGTTGCGGGCTTAGCATGGCCAGCGCGAGCGGGAACGCGTCGTGGGCACGCTGAGCGGGCCGGACCAGGCGGGGTAGTGGGTAGATGCGTGCGGGTTGTGGCCCAGCACTGGCCTGGGTATAATAATCGCCTCTGTGATCGTTGTAACGGGTAGCGCGGCTCGAGTTGTTGCTCGAGGAGAAAATATGAGGCCGTACGTGCGGCGGTGTATGAGCGCTGGAAACCTCCTGTGTCCACCTTTCTCCTTCTTCTCATGATCGTTTGAGCTAGAGTACAAAGGAAGAGAGAGCTCTGGCGAGCTGTAGGCGAGAGCTAGGGCAAGGTAGACACCAACAATTGGCATCAGAGCCTCGTGAAGATCAGGGCACGCCGGCGATGTCCGTCGTCCCGTACGCCGGCGGTTCGAGCGGAACGCTGCCGCTGCTCATCGGGGACAAGTACACGGCATGGGCCATCAAGGTCGAGGCAAACCTCGACGCGGCCGGGCTGTGGGAAGCAGTGGTGGTGCCGAAGGACGCGGCGGCGGCGGTGATCGCGAAGAAAGACAAGCCGGCGCGGGCCTACCTACTCGGTGCACTCGCCGAGGACTTGCTACTGCAGGTGGCGTCGAAGAAGACGGCGGCAGAGGTATGGGCGAGCTTGAAGGCCAGGTTTGTGGGCGCGGACCGCGTGCGCGCGGCGCGGCCCGGCACGCTCCGAGGGGAATTTGAGCTCCTGCGCATGGCGGAGACCGAGTCCCTGGACGCGTTCGCGGGGAAGATCAGCGGCATGGCGGCGCGCTACACCGGCCTGGGAGCGACCCTCGACGATGCAGCGATGGTGAAGAAGTTGCTGGACTGAGTCCCGGATCGCCTGTACGCGGCGGTCGCCGGGATGGAGCAGTTCTGCGACTTGTCGATGCTGCTCTTCGAGGACGCGCTCGGTCGCCTGAAGATCTTCGACGAGTGGCTGTGACGGCGTGGACAGGCTGGCAGCGAGCGGGCGGAGGGCCAGCTCATGTACACGGCGGCGCAGTGGCGAGCACGGGAGCAGAAGAGCGATGGTGCTCGGGACAACGACGGCGGGCGGAGCGTGACGTCGGGCTACGGTGGCTACCGGCGCGGCCGCTGCTACAAGTGCGGCGAGCGCGGATACTTCAAGCGAGAATGCCCCCAGCTTCGGAAGGCACCAACGGAGGAGCACGCGATGATGGCGGACACCGGCGTCGAGGACGGCGGCCTGCTCTGAGCGGCGGCTTAGGGGATGAGTGTTGGCCAGAATAAGCCGCGGCGACGGGTCGGACGTGTTTAGTGCGTGTATGGGCACGAGCTTGGCGTGTCGGGCGTTCCGGGTCAGCGGCATAGGTGTTCGTGTGTGCGTGTGTGTGATGCACGGGGTGGCCGTGTAGGTGGACACCATACGTGGGTGTGTGCGTAGTCATGCAGTTAGCGATCTGGGCGGGGTGATCGCATCGGTCCGTTGCGGGCTTAGCGTAGCAAGCGCGAGCAGGAACGCGTCGTGGGCACGCTGAGCGGGCCGGACCAGGCGGGGTAGTGGGTAGATGCGTGCGGGTTGTGGCCCAGCACTGGCCTGGGTATAATAATCGCCTCTGTGATCGTTGTAACGGGTAGCGCGGCTCGAGTTGTTGCTCGAGGAGAAAATATGAGGCCGTACGTGCGGCGGTGTATGAGCGCTGGAAACCTCCTGTGTCCACCTTTCTCCTTCTTCTCATGATCGTTTGAGCTAGAGTACAAAGGAAGAGGGAGCTCCGGCGAGCTGTAGGCGAGAGCTAGGGCAAGGTAGACACAAACATGTTGGCCATCTGGTAGAAGCTGCGCGGGTCGGTGTGCGCCATCGCGCGCGCTCGTACTTGGCCATGTACTCCGCCCCCACGGCGTGCACGGGCCGCCGGACCCTGAGCGGATCCCCCGGTTCCGGGAGAGTGAAGTTGATTGGCTCGGACAATGACGTGGACGCCGGTGGGTGGCAGCGGATTTGGCGGCAGCTTGGGCTTGCGGCACATGTGGAGGCTGGTCTCGTGAGGCCCACCGACATTTGTACCGCCTCTCCAGTTGGTGGTAAATGAGACGATGTATGGTCGTAGGCCGGAGACTTGTGCGTGCACAAGCTAGATGGTGTGAATTTGCTTACTCGGCCAGCTAAGAGCATCTCCAGCCGTTGGCCCCTCAGGAGGGGCTAAAAATCGCCCCCGGGGCGCACCGGCGTTAAACCGGGCACTGAGGGCGTGATGCCCCCCAGTCGCGGCGCCCACGTTTTTTCGAAAAAGTCAAATACAACGCAAACATGGCTCAAATTTAACGCAAACATTAGCGAGTTCGTTCAAATTTAAACATATTTTACAAAAAAACTAGCACGGGCCGCCCACGTCGTCTCCATCGCCGCTCCTCGCCGTCTACCTCACCGCTCGCCGCCCGCATTTGCAGTTCTACATGCCGAGGAGGCGGTAGAACCGCATGTAGTCGCCGCCGTCGTCGGCGGCGGCGGCGGCCTCGCCTCTGCCGCCGCCGTCCCAGCTGCATCCCTCCCCCGGTTGGCGCGGCGGGTTGGACGGTCCGGGGGCATCGTCGTCGTCGTCGCTATCGAGGACCACGCTGCCGTGCTCGTCCTCGCGCCCACGCTTGCGGGCGGCGATCTCCTCTAGGGCCCGGAGCTGCCGGACCATCTCGTCGCGGAGGTAGTCGTCCCGCGCCCACCGCAGGGCGTCCTCGTCGGAGAATCCGCGCCGGGCTATCTCCTCGTACTCCGCGGGGAGGCCGGGCTCCGGCTTGGGCTCGACGAGGACGAAGCGGCCGGTGGGCGGGGAGGGGGGGGGGCGGAGTCGTCGATGTGGACGCCGGAGCTGCGGATACACGCGCTGACAGGCGTGTCCTGGGGCTCCGGCTTGACGGGGCGGAGGCATGGAGAGCCCGACGAGGAGGAGGACGCCCCGGGCCGCTCCATGCGCCTCGGCGTCCAGGAGCTTCCACGGCGGCGTGAGAACGGGGGAGTGGGTTACTCGTGGCGCGGCGTGTTGCCGCCCTTGATGTACTCGAGGACGGCCTCCAACGTGCGGCCTTGCACGCCCCACCACCGGCCGGTCCTCGGAGTTGAGCCTGCCGGAGGGCACGACGCCGTTGGTGGCCTCGAGCTGCTCGACGTGACGGCGGCGGAAGTAGGGCTCCCAGAGCGGGCTTTCGGGGACGTATCGTGGCCCCTCCCTCGCCGCCCGCGGCAGGGACGCGCGGATACGTGCGATCTCCGCACGCCGCGCCGCCCCGGTGGGTGGTGGTGGCACCGGCACGCCGCCGGCGCTGATCCTCCAAGCCCCGGGCACCCGCATGTTCGGCGGGACGGGTTCTCGGCCTCGAAAAGGAGGCGAACCTCGTCCTCGTGAAGATGGCGGCGCCCGAAGCCATTCGCCGTCGCGCCGTCGCCTGGAAAGCGCTCGGCCATTCTTCTCAACTGGAGACGGCGAGAGGAGGAAGGGAGGACAAATGGGCGCTTCGGCGGTGGAGTATCTGTGCGTGTCTCCGGCGCGCTGGCGGTTGGCTTATATAGGCGGAGGCGCCGCGTGGTAGGCTTGGCCAGCACGTTACGCGTAGCATGATGGCGTGTCGGCCGAGGGGACGCGCGTCGCCCGGCCTTCACTGCGTCGCCCGTGAGGCATCAATGGAGGCTGACCGGCGCGGCAGCGTGCGCAGCTTTGGCATTGATTCGTCGCGGGAAACGAGGCGATGAGGACGACGAAGCGGCGAGAAGAGAGTCGAGTCGCTGACGCGGCTGGCCCACGGCTCTTGGCGCTAGAAACGATTCGCCCGGCGCCCCCGAGCGACCCCCAGCGCGCCGGGTTCGGATTGGGTCCGCCGACGCCAATTTCGGCCCGAGCCGACGAAAACTGGGCCCTTGGGGCGCAACTGGGCCGATTTTTTGGCGCCGGCGGCCGAAAAATTGCCTGGCGGGCTTCTTGGGGACGTGGCTGGAGATGCTCTAATAGATAATGTGGGGCAAATTTTAACATGCTCCCTCTTACCCCTTATTTTTACATATGAGGTAAGAAGGTAAGAGTTAATCCGACCACCAATTGATGTGATCAACGGCTCACATCTACTACATACTCTTACCTCTCATGTGAAAAGAGGGGGTAAGAGGGACCATGCTAAAACTGCTCATAATGTGGCGCTAGCAGCTGATATGGGATGGACAAAGATTGCAGTGGAGAGTGATGCCCTTGAGGTGATAAACATGTGGAAGTCTCAGGAGTTTGCTAAAGCTGATATTGCCAGGCCACTCCATGAGATTACGGAGCTAAGCGGGAACTTCAGTAGTTTTTCTAGTTTGTAGCGTTAGCTCTAGGCATGGGGAGGTCAAAATTGATACATCTATGAAACTCAAGTCGTGATCATGTACATTTTGATGTCAGCTGCATCTATCTGAATTCAACAGCCACACCCACACAGGCAGGGAGAGGCCATCGCTGCCGCAGAGTGTTGCTGCATCCATCTTGTAGTCCTCCGACCCGCAGCCGTTGCCGGAGGGGCGCGGCGGAATACCCCCCTGCCCCGGGTGTGGCATGCAAACAAATCAGAGCATGGTGGCGGGTGGTGGGCTCTGGGGACGGTGGGTCTAAGAGCATCTCCAACAGGCGCGCTAAGCGACGCGCCCAAAAAAACCATATAGCGCGCGCAACGCCTGTTTTGCCGCGGCGCACAGTGCTGGCTCCAGCAGCAGCGCTATTTTGCACAGCGCGCGTGCTGCTCCAGCGGTGCCCAAAAAATACAGCGCGCGCACACTTTTTTTTTCATACTAAAAATTGCATTAAAATAAAAAGATACAAAGATAGATATTTCAAACATAGATAAAAAACATAGTTCTAATAAACAATAGATAAAACATAGATAGATAGTTCTAGATAGATAGATATATAGTTCGAAAACATAAAAAAAACTAATCGCTCCAGTCATCATCATCGCCTTCGTTGTTGTCGTCGGAGGAGGTCGACAGCCAAATGTCGAACCAGCGGTCATCTTCATCAGCGAAAATGGATTGGCCGCCGGCATCGCGGATGGCGCTCTGCTGACACGCCAACTCCCTCCGACGACGCCTGTCCTCGCGGCGACGTTCCCAGAACTGATGCTCGGCGACGACGTCCTCCGGGTGGAGGCGGCGCCACTCCGCCATGCGTCGCTCGTCCTCCTGGGCGACGAGGAGGCGGTTCTGCGCCGCCGTGTGCTCCGCACGATCTCGTGTGGTGTGCAGACGAGGCGGCGGGGCGAGCTCCAACGCCTGCTCGAGGGTGCGGGCGTCGTCGAAGTTCATCTGACGACGCGGCCTGCCTAGGCACCACGCCGCCGCGTCGTACGCCCGGGCGGCCTCGTGCGCCGTCTCGTAGGTGCCGAGGGGGAGCCGGAGATCGCCGGAGCGTATCTCGGCGTAGAAACCGCCGCCGTTCGGGCGCTCGCGGACGCCGCGGTAGCCCGAGGAAGAACGGCGGCGCGGCGGCATGGTGGCCCGTCGGGGGCGGCGGCGGTGCTCCGGTGCGGCGGCGGTGCTCCGGTGCGGCGGCGGTGCTCCGGTGCGGCGGCGGTGCGCCGGTGCGGCGGTAGGGGTCGGCGGGCGCGAGAGAGAGGAAAAGAGAGGGAGAGGGAGAGGTGCAGCGAGGACCGTTCGGGCGCGCGGCGTTTTATAGCGCGCGCGGGGCGCGCCGCCGAAAAAAGGCGCGCGGGAGGCCGCCGTTTCGCGCGCGCGCGCATGCGGTTCCCGCGCGCGCGTCTTTCCCGCCGCCGCTGGAGCGCGGTTTTTTCCCGCGCGCGCGAAAACGGCGATTTAGCGCGCGCGCGCCTTTTTCAGCGCCCGTTGGAGATGCTCTAAGGGTCCATCTGTTACAAAGTAGCCCTAGATCATGTGATGGATGGTTCAGTTTGGATTTTGACCAAGTTTGAGAGGCATATCCCGCGCCTGACAGAGCAGATTCGCATGCACTTTGTGTCAATTCTTTTTAGGGGCGCCGCCTGTCATGCGATCGGGAGCTCCTATTCCGTGCTTCAAGCCACCATGCGCCAACGCAAATGGGCCGGCCCATTTAAATTTTGCATTGTTTTTCCCTACTTCGCTCGATCACATCTGAAAAAACCGACAAAACGAAATAATTGGAAAAAACTAAAAGAAAATCCTGAATTAAAAAAAGTTCAACGATTTTACAAAAACATGAACTTGAAAAAAGTTCATCGAAATTGGAAAAAGTTGATTCAACATGAAAAAATTTCATCGAATTTGGAAAAAGTTTATTGAACATGAAAAGATTTCATTGAATTTGAAAAAAAGTTCATCAACATTAAAAAAGTTCAACGAATTAGAAAAAAAGTTCATCTATTAAAAAAATGTTCATCGGTTTAAAAAAGTTAAATCAAATTTGGGATAAATTCATAAAAGTGAAAAAATCACCAGTTTTGAAAAAAGTCCATTGATTTTGAAAAAAGTTCATGAATCTGAATAAAAGTTCATGGATTATGGAAACAATGTTTGTGAATTTGAATAAAAGTTCATGGATTTTTAAAAAATGTTCACGAATTTGGAAAGCTTAATCGGTTTTGAAAAAATATATTTACAAATTTGAATAAAAGTTCATGGATTCTGGAAAAAAGGTTCATCGATTTTAAATAAAAAGTTAATGCATTCTAAAAGAATGCACACATTTAAGAAAAAAGGAAAAGGAAAAACAAAAAAGTAAAAACAAAATAAAATAAAAACCGCCAGAAAAAATCACGAACTACAGAAAGAAATAAAAATAAATTATTTCACAACCGGTCGGATAGTCGAGTGGTTAGTATGGTTCCATCGAACGCCGAGGATTCGAGTTCAAAGTTGGTCTCCTGTACATTGTTTGAGTTTACTGAAATTAAAGGGTATATGGGCCGGCCCACGTAAGAGCCCCTTCAGCGTCAGTTAACGAAATGCACGTTAATGGGCGCCTGCCCATGCGATGCTCGTACCCGCGCAACGCCATGAATGTCGTGTGTCGGCAAGTCGTGACCATGCCAACTTCTCACACCGTGTACATGCGTGGGCCGACAAGTCGGGAAAACAAACACGGTAGTACCTGGGGCACTTTGGCAGCCAAGCAAGCTTTTGGTAACCCCACGGTCACCATCCGACACCTAGGTTTACGATATCCTCATGGTCTAAGGACATAAATAATGGCTAACACTTTACACGAAAATACCGACAAAATATTGACGACGTGATCTTAGAGTATTTCCTATGTGTGTCTCATTATGTCAACATCCTCGTTACATTAACAATGCTCATGGTTAAGAAAACACGACCATTCTCACGGAAAAAAAGAAAACATGATCTTTAACAATAATCTTCAGCAAAAAGTTCCTTCGATTTGCATGCATGCATCACGCTGACTGAAATTTCAAATGCCTGCACGATGATCAAAACTGTAGGGACGTGTTTGGTTGCCTGCATCATATACGCCAACCAGGCCCGCGCAGAAAGATTGTGGCCCGTTTGGTTGCATGTGTTCACTGTTGGGCCTGCATAGCACAAAACCCAAATCACCTCTGGGCCTGTCTTGCTAGGAACGCCGAAATTGACAGTTTCCCCTGAGCCAGGCCCGCGCGATGCACGTGGGCAGCGGGGGCTGCATGCGAGGAGCCACGCTCGAGAAGCAGCGTTCCCGAATCACCGATAGTTACTACCCTCACTGCTCTTTCTCCCCTTTCTCCAGTCTCACCGACGGCTGCAGTGGTGTTCAGCAGATCGGAGCACAGCAAGGCGAACTACAATCCCTTCATCGGCATCCGCAATATTAACAGAAGCACTTCGGCAATGGCGGTAAGCACATTTTTCACCTCCTCACGTACTATTTCGCATTCAATCCGAGTTTAGGTTTGATCCGCGTTAGGGGAATTGAGAATCTGGGTAAAGAGCCATAGGAGTGATCATAATATCGTCATGAGTTCCTAGTACCGATGGATTTGAGGTTCCCAATCCGGATTGAGTACATGGGTAATGGGGATTCGGGGTAAATCTTACATGGTAGTCACCCTCAATCTGAGCTACCCTTTGCCGTTGTCCATCATATCAAGATCGGATACATGATGACGTTCAAGCTGCTGACTCCCGACACGTTCAAGGCCATCGTCTTCAACGACGACGACATTGAAGTGGTGACCAAGTGGAGGGAGGCATGACGGCGCCTTCGCCGTGAACGTCCAGTACAACCCTTCATATGCTCCAGCTGGTTTAATTTCATATCGTACTGCTTTGCTTTTGAACTTGTGTGTTTAAGTGTGACACTGCATCTAAAACTGCAACTTGCTATGGTTTATAACTATCTTCTGTTGTGTGTCTATGGGTTATTCTTCATGCCGCTGTGTGCTGGTAACCTCACCATCTCGCCGAAGAGGTTGCCAGACAACAGGTGTTGCATGGAACCAAACACCATGCCTTCTGTTTGTGCCTAAACAAACGGGCAACCAGACATGCTACCTTTTGTTGCATCCCATGCAGGCTAGAGAGTATGCAGGTAACCAAACTAAACTAGTTGTAGATGTTGGTTTTTTGCCTGTATACCTTTAAACAGGCTCCATGGGCTATCCTGGAGCGAGAAGGCTACCAAACACGCCCTAGGCGATCCGTCTCCCAGTCCAGCCCGAACGAGACCATGTCACGGCAAAGGGCGCCGTAAGGCACATACCCCTCAGGGTCAATTAATGCCGCACAAGTATCCGATCAAACCAGGTTTCGGCGTGACCCACAGAATTTTTGTAGTCATTTTCTAGCTGTATATATCCTCCGTTTCAGAATATAAGGTGTATCGATTTTCATGCAAATCAAACTTGTATATGTTTGACCAAGATTATAGAATAAAATATCAACATCTACAATACAAAATTAAGTAAGGTGCAAGTTGCACCTCGAGCTTTTCCATGAGTTGGTGGGCGGTGGTGGCGGAGACGATGATGCGGCGGGCGGCGGGCGGCGGGGTTGATGAAGCCTTCCTCGGCGGCCTGGTCGATGTAGGTCAGCAGCGAGCCGTGCACATTTAGCAGACCATGCTGAAGATTTTTGGTGTGTTGTTTTGTGAGATTACATGCATGTTTTCATCTTCAGTTATGTTGCTGGACTATTGTTTATTTGGTTGACATATGTACGTTCGTACCGCCAACGTGATCACCTCCAGCATCCCGGACTCTCCTGAATAACCCTCAACTAACCAACATGGCCTAGAGCTTGGTTCGTTTAGTGGGCGAGATGTTAGAGTACAGTTGTACACGTACCACCACAACAAGAATACTCCATTCACTTGTGCCAACGCACGCCCACACCTCACAACTCACAAACTCACGTGGAGGCCAAAAGGCAAACTGCGATTAGAATCAGTAACACTGTAAATAAAATAAACCAAGCAAGCTGGAATAGCTCAGTTGGCCAGAGCGTGTGGCTGTTAACCACAAGGTCGGAGGTTCGAGCCCTCCTTCTAGCGGACCTTTTAATTTTCGGCCTTTTTCTTTTTTCTTTTTGGTAAAATCCCACTGCTGCTTTTTTCCCCACCAGAGCTTTCCTTCGCCTTTTAATTTTCGGCCTTTTTCTTTTTTCTTTTTGGTAAAATCCCACTGCTGCTTTTTTCCCCACCAGAGCTTTCCTTCGCCTCATTGTCAACGATAACGTTGCATGCATAGGCGATTAACTTGGCACGTCTTGTTCTATTCACGTAGTGCACCTTCCCTTCTCAAGCTACCGTCTCATACTCTCATTGTCTTTGTTTGCCAAAAATATACTTCTTCTAGTCGATCACACATATATAAAGTCTACTTCCAAAAAAAGGCATATATAAAGTCCATCCAACTAACAATATATACAGTCTCATACACATAAAAAAGAAAAAAGAAATCCAAATTCATTTCGGCCATTTTTCTTTCTTTTGCTAAAATCTCACTACTGCTCCTTTTCTTCTGTGTAAATACAATTACCATCATTGCTAATTTTTTTTAACAAATAGCCACAGTTGTTTCCTTTGTGGATCATAGTTTTCCTTCTCCTCGTTGTTGACAATAACGTTTGCATGCATGGGCATGAATTAGGGATCTACTCCCCTGTTACTAAATATAAGTCTTTTTAGAGATTCCAATACGGACTACATACGGATGTATATAGACATATTTTAAAATATAAATTCACTCGGTTTGTTTCGTATGTAGTCCATATTGAAATTTCTTAAAAGACCTATATTTAGAAATGGAAGGAGACGAACGGATTCCCTAGCATTACTAGAAGAACGCCCGTGCATTGCAACGGGGCCACATTAACTTTAAGAGTTCAATATTAATATTCTCATACATATCAAGTGACATTGACGACCTTTTTAACCATCAAATCCTCACACACACTCTCCCCCTCCCTCTTCCTCACTATCTCTCCCCCTCTCCCTCTCTCTCTCTAAAACACACATCCATCTTATTCGTTACGGAACCATAATCCATCTATTTCACACACACAAACACACGCTAGTGCATAATAATATGGATTATGTGTATTATATTTGCCACCACAACTGAGAAAATTAATTTCATGTAAATCGGCCAGCCACAGCTCCAAGAATACGCGAAGGAGGTGGCCCGGGTCGGCGTCGGCGTCGTGAGGCGCGGGCCACGGGCACGCTTCCAAGAGTGTCTGCGCGCCGACCACCCACGCCGGGTCCTTCAAGTGCCGCTTCCACCACACCAACTCTCAGGGCCACAGAAGCCGCCCTTCTTCGCCCCCATCACCGGCCGCGGCCAACGCAGTGCCGCGGCACCCGGCCTCGCCGTCCTCTTCCTCCGGCACCGTCATGACCCAGTAACGCAGCCCAAGCATCGGCCTCGAGAATCAAGCACTAGTAGAAAACAGGGCATTGGTCCAGGCCTGTCCAGCCCATTAGCCCCGGTTCAATCCAGAACCGGGTCCAATGGGGGCACTGGACCCGGTTCGTGAGCCCAGGGGGCCGTCCGGGCCAGGTGGGCCATTGGTCCCGGTTCGTCTCGACCTTTTGGTCCCGGTTGGAGCGACGAACCGGGACAAATGGCTCTTGCTCCTAGCCCACCACCATTGGTCCCGGTTGGTGATATGAACCGGGACCAAAGGCACCCCTTTAGCCCCGGTTCGTAGCACCAACCGGGACCAATGAGGTGCCTATATATAACCCCTCACTCAAGAGCAGAGCTCACTGCTCTGTTTTTTTTCTGGCCGAGGGGGAGAGGGGTTAGTGGTGCTCTAGCTCACCTCCTATGCACACAACGTGTTCGGTGGAATGCCCGAGCCACACTAGTTAAGCTTTTCTCCTCTCGAAGCTCTATTTTCTCCGAGATTTGTCTAGGTTTAGCGGTCCGTCACGTCCCGTCCCCGTCTTCACCGCTGCCGATCGCCCCCGCCGATCTCGTCACCGGCACCACCGTGGTGAGCCTCTTGTTATGTCCATGCTTTTCTTACTTTTATTATTGCTTGTTATTATTGCTTTAGATAGATATTTGTCTAATTTTCTTACGTTTATTATTGCTTGTTATTATATAGTGCGATGGTTTTGATATTCGCCCACGTGGGCCCTCGTCCTGTCTACGATTCGGATGTGGTATATTATCTTTAATTTATAACTATTTGTTTTAGTGTTTATGATAGTTATGCCGACCAACCTGACATGCATAGATGTTTTATTATGTCTAGGAGGTAGTTGAACTGGAAATTCCAACCGACCCTCTTGTGGAGAGATTAAATTTAGTTGAAGAGGAAAACATTTCCTTAAAGAAAAAATTGGAAAAAATGGAGGAGGAGAAGATGGAATTGGAGTTGCATGTTGCGGAAGTCATCGATGATCACAAGATCAAGATGGACCCTATTATCGAGAGGTTAAATTTAGTTGAAGAAGAAAACAAATTCTTGAAGGAAAAAATAAAAAAAATTGTGGACGAGAAGATGATATTGGAGTTGCATGTTGCGGATGTCGTCGATGATCACAAGATCAAGATGGATGCAATGCGGTTGAAGATTAAAAAGATTAGAAAATATGCCATTCATACCGAGGCTTGGTATCATTATGCCGTTGGATCAATTGTTACCTTGGTTGCGATTATGATCGCATTTGTTTTCGCATTGAAATGTTTTACATAGTTTCGATGTGTATGGAGAGCTATATGTTGTTAGATGAGAACTATATATGTATGTACTTTGGTTTTAATGTGATGATGAACTTTTATCCATTTGGTCACTTAATTATCTATTTATGATGTTCTGTAATGATTTTTGACACACTTAATTATATATAATGCACGCAGATGAACCGGCAATGGATGTACGGTGACAGACACACCTCCGAGTACATTAAGGGCGTGCATGAGTTTCTAAATGCGGCTGAGGCAAACAAGCAAAATGGTTTTATGTGTTGTCCATGCACTAAATGTGTGAATACGATGTCTTACTCTAACCGGAAAATCCTTCACTCCCACCTGCTTTACAAGGGTTTCATGCCACACTATAATGTTTGGACGAGGCACGGAGAAATAGGGGTTATGATGGAAGACGACGAAGAAGAAGAGTACGATGACAACTATGTGCCCCCTGAATACGGTGATGCTGCAATGGGGGGAGCTGGTGAAGATCAAGAGGAACCAGACGATGTGCCCAATGATGCTGCAACGGGTGAAGCTGCTGAAGATCAAGAGGAACCAAATGATGATCTCCGCCGGGTCATTGTCGATGCAAGGACACAATGCGAAAGTCAAAAGGAGAAGCTGAAGTTCGATCGCATGTTAGAGGATCACAAAAAAGGGTTGTACCCCAATTGCGAAGATGGCAACACAAAGCTCGGTACCGTACTGGAATTGCTGCAGTGGAAGGCAGAGAATGCTGTGGCTGACAAAGGATTTGAGAAGCTACTGAAAATATTGAAGAAGAAGCTTCCGAAGGATAACGAAAATCCCGACAGTACATACGCAGCAAAGAAGGTCGTATGCCCTCTAGGATTGGAGGTGCAGAAGATAAATGCATGCCCTAATGACTGCATCCTCTACCGCGGTGCATACAAGGATCTGAACGGATGCCCGGTATGCGGTGCATTGCGGTATAAGATCAGACGAGATGACCCTGGTGATGTTGATGGCGAGCCCGCCAGGAAGAGGGTTCCTGCGAAGGTGATGTGGTATGCTCCTATAATACCACGGTTGAAACGTTTGTTTAGAAACAGAGAGCATGCCAAGTTGATGCGATGGCACAATGAGGACCGTAAGAAAGACGGGAAGTTGAGAGCACCCACTGACGGGTCGCAGTGGAGAAAAATCGAGAGAAAGTACTGGGAGGAGTTTGCAAAGGACCCAAGGAACGTATGGTTTGCTTTAAGCGCGGATGGCATTAATCCTTTCGGGGAGCAGAGCAGCAACCACAGCACCTGGCCCGCGACTCTATGTATGTATAACCTTCCTCCTTGGATGTGCATGAAGCGGAAGTTCATTATGATGCCAGTTCTCATCCAAGGCCCTAAGCAACCCGGCAACGACATTGATGTGTACCTAAGGCCATTAGTTGAAGAACTTTTACAGCTGTGGAATGGAAACGGTGTACGTGCGAGGGATGAGCACAGACAGGAGGAATTTGACCTAAAGGCGTTGCTGTTCGTGACCATCAACGATTGGCCCGCTCTCCGTAACCTTTCAGGACAGACAAACAAAGGATACCACGCATGCACGCACTGTTTAGATGACACTGAAAGTATATACCTGGACAAGTGCAGGAGTGCGGGGGCAGTAGCTGCTACCAACTTAGGCCAAAAGCCTAAGCTTGGGGGAGTACGTGCCCCTCTCACTTTTCCATTGTATTATCCGTTTTATTCGCTTTGATCTTTTCGAAGTTTTTGCCCGTTCTTGTTTATTTCTCTCTTTGCAAAAACAATAAAAGATTTTCTCTTTCTTTTGCTTTCGTTCAACCTTTGAAATAATCCAAAAGATTTCCTTTTCTCTTTAGTTTGCTTTGTTTTCAGAGTTCAGCTCGAGTCCGTGATGGTATTTAATTATATTTCCTACGTTCGATCGTGCATGTGACGAGGCAGTAATGACGAAGATCGACTGAAGGGAAGCAACAAGGAAGACCGGTATGAACTCCTCTTGTTTCTACTTTTTTACATATGCCTGTACTTATGATCTAGAGACCAGCTTGTAGCGACATAGTGCTATGTTTACAATGCTCTTCCAGTGGTTCATGCTTTCCTTGTGGCTAGTCTCGAATAGCTAGAGTATACTTATTGAAATGATCTACATGCATTGCATTGTTCATAGTTCGGTATACTAAGGTGGTATTTCCCTTTGGAGAATTTTTGGATTGACTTGGCACATGTTTACACATGTTTAAAGACTAAAAAGTCTGCTCTGCCTTGATGATCTTTGAGTTTTAGAATAGTTATATCACTTCCATGCCCGATTCAATGTTGCTTTGTCGCTCTGCATGATTATGACCGTTATTGCTCTCTAGTTGGTCGCTTCCCAGTCTTTTGCTAACCTCCACCTGTACTAAGCCGACTGACTGCTTGTGCATCCAAAATCCTTAAAACCAGTTATGCCATATGAGTCCACCATACCTTCCTATACATGGTATTTACCTGCCATTCCTAACGAAGACTTTCGTGTACCATCTCGAAATTAATCAAAAGCATTTCTCTTTTTGTGCCTCTGTTTTAGCTCATGAGGAAGTAGTAGGTAATTCATGATCTTTTTAAGTTGGACAATTTTCACCCCGGGATTGCATGTCTAATGTGCAAACCCATAATACGAGAAGGAACTGGCATTGAGCGCGCCCGACTCATTAAAAAAATTATACAACAAACAAACCCTCCTTCATGCTTTGTTCATGAGAAATCAGAAAACTTTGGCAGTGATAAACAAAGGAGATTAAGAGGATGTGATCGTCCTCACGCGGGAGCCGTTCCTCGAAACTTGTCCAGCTCAAGAAGTGATTGAGTTATCTGCTAGCATTCGTTGACAAAATATGCACCTCTCAAAAACATTCTTTCCTCTGTTTTTAAAACCAAGAGCTCTGGTACATGTTTAGTTTTTGTTTCCGACCACGGGTTTTCAACCTCGCCATCAAATTCCACGGTTCGAGAGTCTCCACCTTCTTTCTTCAAAGCACCAACTAGGAGAGCATAATTGTCATTCTGAGTGTAATGTGCATTGTCCCAAAGTATTACATTGTCTTCTGCATGCTTGTGATATGATTTATTCTAAAATTCTTAGTTCTAGTCTCCTTTAAAACTCTGGAGGAGTTTCTGCATTTATGTTTTGCTTCACTCATGGAGGCTAGCGAGATACCACCCTGATACGTCCAAAATGCATCACTATTTTGTATCATAATTTATCCTTATTCATTGATATATTTCACGTTACGGTGATGTTCTTATGTTGTTTTGGTCTATTTTACACACTTTGCAACTTTCCGATGCTGGAACAGCAGACGCAGGATTCAGCAGGAAAAAGTGGATGCTGAGTTGCTGAAGAAGAATACCTCCAAATTACCTGAAAATTGACGGGAGGTATTTTTCAGACGGATCATGAAGACACGCAAAAGGGGAGTCAGAGGGGGGCCACAGGGTGCCCAGGCGGCCTGGGGGCGCGCCCCCTGGCCGCGCCGGGGGGGGGGGGGGCGCCTGGAGCCCTTGGCCCACCTCTGGCCGCCCCCTTTTGCATATATGCTCTCCGTTATCCAAAAAACCTAGGCACGGGGCTTTTTACGGAGTTCCGCCGCCGCTTCGAGGCGGAAACCTACAGAGAAGAAAAGGGCGTCTCCGGCGGGCAGATTCCGCCGGGGAGATCACCTCCCGGAAGGGGAGATCGTCGCCATCGTCATCACCATCGTTACGGGCATCATCGAGATGATCATCAACATCATCCCCAACACCAGCACCATCTCCATCTTCATCCAAATCTCATCTTACCATCGCAATTCGTGTTGTAACTCGTACTACCTATCCTCTCTACTCCATCGGTGTTGATTACTACTTTGTGGTGAATGCTATTGAGTTTTTTTGGAGAATTATTGTTATGTCCAGATTGTTTATCACATATTTATCCCCACTGATCATGATCTCTTTTATGTCTCGTGAGTAGTTACCTTAGTTCTTGAGGACATGGGGAAAGTCTTGTTGTTAGTAGTCATATGCTGTTGAAGTAATATGTGTTGTTTGATATTTAAGTTGTGTTGTCATTCTACTAGTGGTGTTGTGTGAGTCGAACACCCAACACTTCGCCTTATTAAGGACCTAGGAGAATACATTGTGTATAAAGAATGCTTATGGTGGGTTGCCGGAGTGACAGAAACCTGAACCCCAGTTCGCACGCTTTTGCATAAGGGAATAATGGATCCTCGATCGTATTGCTATGGTTAGGCTTTTGCCTTAAATTCTATCTTGTATTTGCGGATGCTTGCAAGGTGTTTAATCATAAGAGTGCATTCATCTTAGTCTAGAGAGTGCACTAGCATAGATCCACCCACTCAACACTTATCAACACATAACATAGTATCGATACGGAATATGGCGAAAGCACATGACTACCTCTCCCGTGTGTCCTCAGGAACGCTTTAGTCTTTATAAGTTCAGTTGCTAGGCCTCTCCTTTGATAAGAAAGGATTGGGCCACTTGTTACTCTCAGTACCATTTACGTTACTTGCCTTTACATTCCTGTTGCTTATACCGAGAAAACCCCTAAAAGTTATCTTTCAGTGCTTGCAGTAATTTCTTGCTCAGAATCGCTTATCAATACCTTCTGCTCCTCGTTGGGTTCGACACTCTTACTTATCGAAAACGCTGCAATAGATCCCTTACGGTTGTGGGTCATCAAGTACTAGTATGCTCAAGCTATGTGCAATGTAATCTTGTCTTGATTTTCAGTAGTATATTATTTACTTTTAGGTATTTGTGATTGGTCACTTGAAAGAAGGATTGCTCCGTGCATTGTCCTCATAGCATTGTTTCAATACTTGCTAGACTCTTTTCGTAGTACATGCTTATATACATCTAATGAAGCAAAAGAGTTTGTCAAAGTTTTCTTTGTCGCGTCCAGTTCGTTGAACTGAATTGCTTGAGGACAAGCAATATGCTAAGCTTGGGGGAGTTGATACGTCTCAAACGTATCTACTTTTCCAAACACTTTTGATATTGTTTTGACCTCATTCTTGCATGATTTGAACTAAACTAACCCGGACAGACGCTGTTTTCAGCAGAGCTTCCTGTATGGTTTTATTGTGTGCAGGAAAACGGATTTTTAGGTATCTCAGAAAAATCCACGAAAAATCACAGAAAATCCACGCACCCGAAGGAACCTGGTGCCAGAAGAGGGACCAGAGGGGGGCCAGGGGGGCTCCAGGCACCCTGGTGGCGCGGCCCACCCCCTGGCCGCGCCGGGGGGCCGCCTGGGTGGGCCCCACCTCCCCTGGTGCCCTACTTTGACCCGTATTTTAGCTCGTGACGAAAAAATCCCAGATCAGAAGTTCTTTTCCCAGTTTTCGTCGCGGAGCCGCCGCCACCCTCTGTTCTTCTTCGGGAGGGCTAATCTGGAGGCTGATTTGGCCTCCGGAGAGGGGAGATCGTCGCCATCGTCATCATCATCACCACTCCATCATCTCTCCATGACTTCTCCTTCCATGTGTGAGTAATCCCCTGCTGTAGGCGAAGGGGATGGTAGGGATTGGATGAGTTAGATCATGTAATAGTTTGTCAGATCATTGGGGGCATGTTGCCTATCATCTACTATGGTGTTTATCATCTTTGCTTCAACTTGTTATTCTTAATGCTTGTCACTTAGGGCCCGAGTGCCATGATTTCAGATCTGAACCATATGTGTTTGCATGAATATATTTGTGTTCTTGATCCTATCTATGAGTTGTTAGCACCTATTACGGTTCGGAACCGGCGATCCCAAAAGTGACAGCTTGGGACACCAAAGGGGATGGTCCGTAGTTTGAGGATTACATGTATCGATTGAGTTCATTGCTTTGTTCCGGTGCTCTTTGACAGGAGCACCTTAATCTCCATAAGTTCCTTTTGGCCCCGTTCGTAGCGGGATGGTAGGACAAAAGATGTTGTGCAAGTTCTTATTGCAAGCACGTACAACTACCTACGGGATACATGCCTAATGTTTGATATTTTCCTAGATGATCATTACTTTTCCGTGTGCCTTGCCCCAAGTTGGAATCATGATATATCTCATCCATGCAGCGCCCAACCATCCGTCTCCCTAGCCTACAGTGTTTTAAATCCTGTTGGTTACTAGTTGCTACTTTTGCCATTTACCTTTACTACTTACTTTTGCTGTTTACTTTTACTATCACTATCATCACTATCATATCACTGTTACCACTTATCTTTTGTTGCAAGTAAGTATATTTCAGGTGCGGTTGAACTAACAACTCAACTGTCAAAGCTTATAAATACTCTTTGGCTCCCCGTGTGTCGAATCAATAAATTGGGTTATTCTTACCCGCGAAGACTATCTCGATCCCTTACGGTTGAGGGTTATCAAGTACCGTTTTCTGGCGCCGTTGCCGGGGAGCATAGCAATATTTACAAGTCTACTTGAAGTATCCTACCTGCTGCACTTCATCCGCTATGGGTAAGAAAGGAGACCCCAAGGTTCCGATCTTACTATCCACTACAAGAAGAGGTACTGTTCTGAGCACTAGTGCTACACTTGATTCACCCTCTGTTATGAGTAAGTTTGCCTCACCGCCACCACATGATGCTCCTACTGAATCTGTTACTATGTCCGATACTCTTGATGATGCTTCTACTACTCTTGATGATATTAGTTCACTTGGTTATGCTCTTGAGAAACAGATCGCTGCTGCTGCAAAAAAGTCTGGAATTGAAATTCCTGTTACTCGCTACCCTATTGGTGAAACTTATGATTATCCTGATTTGAGTAAACTCAAGGAGAGACTCCTTGATGATGATTACTATATGCTTGATGAAGATTTATGCAGGGAACTGACAGAGTTTTCTGGCTCTGACCCTGAAGTTATTAAGAAGCTGTTTGAAAAACACTCTTTGAAGAACAAAACCGTTCCTGATCCTGAATTTGCTACATCTCCTATATGCATTGATGATCCTGATTATGATTTCTCTGTTGATCTTTCACTTATACCTATGGTTGAAGCTGACCCCTTTTATGGCAGAGAAAATGATGATGCTATTGCACACCTGACTAAACTCGGTGAGTTGGGTGGCCTGTTTACCACAGATGAGAAGATACGATACTTTTATGTGACCAAGCTTCTTCCTTTCTCCTTGAAGGAAGGTGCTAAAGCATGGTATGATTCACTCCCATGCAGTTCCATTAAGAGTCCTCAAGACTTAGCTTACTCTTTTGTTGATAAGTACTTTCCTGCTCACATGCAACATGCTGCTTTACAGAGGATTTATAACTTTAAACAGTTGCAGGATGACCACCTCCCTAAAGCTTGGGGGAGGTACTGCGGTCTGATTCGGGCTAGACCAGGACATGAAATCCCTAAGAACGAATTAATCGATATTTTTTATGCTGGTCTAACTGATGAATCCAGGTCCTATTTGGACAGTTGTGCTGGTTGTGTTTTCAGGAAAAGAACACCAGACGATGCAGAGGATTTGATGGGCAGGATTGCCAAAAACCATGACGATTGGTCCGTCCCTGAACCACCTCCACCACCAAATAAGAGGGGCATGTTTGTTCTAAGCCCCGAAGATATGCGAGAAGCAAAGAAGTCTATTAAAGAGAAAGGTATTAAAGCTGAAAACGTGAAGAATCTACCCCCTATTGAGAAGCTGTGTGAGCCTACCACTCACCCTCCTATGGTAGAGGTACACTCTCTTTTAGATTTCAACGCAAGTGACATCCCTCATGGTAAGCCTCCTGATCAATGTTTAGATGAGTTTGATAATTTTATTATGAAACAAAATCATTTTAATGAGAGGATACAAAGTCAATTGCACGATAATTCCCTTGCTATCAAAAGTCTGCTTGATGTTTTAGGTAGAACAGTTAACGATGTTCAATGTCTTGTGAAGCATTTTCATATGGTTCAAACTCAGCTTGAACAAATTTCTAATGTGCAAAAAGATTTGCTTGCTAACAATGCCAAACAAGATGATTTGCAGGCCTTCGGGATTAAGAACCGAGGAGGAACTAGCACTCAAGATCCTCTTTATCCAGAGGGGCATCCGAGGAGAATCGAGCAAGATTCTCAAATGCAGGAAGAAGAAATTGTTGGCTCTCCAAAGAAGAAGAAGAAACATAAGGAGACTGACAATTCTAATGATCCTATTACAGATGAAGAGCCAGCTGTTGATCCCAACAGTGTATCTATCTCCGATGCTGAGACTGTAGACGGTGCTGAACCTGAAGGTAAGGATAATGAGAAGAATGATCCGCCTGAAGTTCGAGAAGAAGAAGCACCTGACAAACGTAAGAGGTACACTAGAGAAGACTTCATCGCAAGAAAACATGGGAAGGAAAGAGAACCATGGGTACAGAATCCCATGCCCTTTCCAGGTAAGTCCATCAAATCTAAAGAAGAAGAGCATTACAATAAGTTTTGTGAGTGGATTAAACCTCTTTTTCTTCAAATCCCTTTGACTGATGCTATTAAGTTACCTCCCTATTCAAAATATATGAAAGATATTGTCACTAATAAAAGAAAAGTTCCTAATGAAGCAATATCTACTATGCTTGCTAACTACTCTTTCAGTGGCAAGATTCCTGAGAAGCTCGATGATCCAGGTATACCTACCATTCCTTGCTCCATAAAGAATAATTATGTCAAAACTGCTTTATGTGATCTTGGAGCAGGAGTGAGTGTTATGCCTCTCTCTCTTTACAAGAGGTTTTGTCTAGAGAAACTAATTCCTACAGATATCTCTCTTCAGATGGCTGACAAGTCAACCGCCGTTCCGATAGGTATTTGTGAGGATGTTCCAGTAGAAGTTGCTAATTGTTTGATTCTTACTGATTTTGTTGTGCTCGACATGCCTGAGGATGGGAGCATGTCCATTATTCTTGGTAGACCTTTTCTTAACACCGCATGCGCTATTATTGATTGCAATAAAGGGAAGGTCACCTTCAATGTGAATGATAAAGAACACATGGTGTATTTTCCAAAGAAGTCCAACAGGAGGCATGGCCTCAACTCTATAGAAAATATCGAGACCGTGAAGATTGGAGAATGGGACTGTCCACTACATGTGCATCACAAATACAAAACTATTATGGTGGGGACAATGTCCATCAAAGTAAAGGTTCAGTGATTACTTCGTAAGAGGTGAGACTTTTTGCTCTATATATCGCCTGTTTGCTGGTAAGACTTGATCAACCTTACTAGTAAACATGTTTTATATAGATAAAAAGTTGAGCTTGTTATGTTTTCATTTGTTTTTAGTTTTTGTTGTACTTGCTGTACCAAGTGTTTATGTTTTGAAGCTTCACAATACTACTCACTGCTTCAAGTTTTCAGAGAGTTTCGCAGCTTTTTGAACTTCGAAAAAATTTCAACAGTGAAGTTTTCAGAAAAATTCCAGAAAAATAAAAATAAAAATTTCCACGTCGGGAGTGACCCAGAGGGACCTGGGGCCAGCCAGGGGGACCCACCAGTGGCCCAGGCGGCCAGCTGGCGCGGCCTGCCCCCTGGCCGCGCTCACAGGGCGCTTGGGGCCCATAAGGACCCCCTCCAGGTAAGTCTTCTTCCTCCCTCTCTCTTTCTCTCCAAAAACGCGAGTTCTGCACTTGTTCTTGAAGGAAATATGCCCTAGAGGCAATAATAAAGATGTTATTTGTATTTCCTTATATCATGATAAATGTCTTTTATTCATGCTAGAATTGTATTAACCGGAAACTTAGTACATGTGTGAATACATAGACAAAACAGTATGTCCCTAGTATGCCTCTACTAGACTAGCTCATTGATCAAAGATGGTTATGTTTCCTAGCCATATACATGAGTTGTCATTTGATCAACGGGATCACATCATTAGGAGAATGATGTGATGGACAAGACCCATCCGTTAGCATAGCACTATGATCGTTTAGTTTAACTGCTATTGCTTTCTTCATGACTTATACATGTTCCTATGACTATGAGATTATGCAACTCCCGAATACCGTAGGAACACCTTGTGTGCTATCAAACGTCACAACGTAACTGAGTGATCATAAAGATGCTCTACAGGTGTCTCCGAAAGTATTCGTGGTGTTGGCATAGATCAAGATTAGGATTTGTCACTCCGAGTGTCGGAGAGGTATCTCTGGGCCCTCTCGGTAACACACATCACAATAAGCCTTGCAAGCAAAAAGACTAATGAGTTAGTCACGAGATGATGTGTTACAGAACGAGTAAAGAGACTTGCCGGTAAAGAGATTGAACTAGGTATAAAGATACCGACGATCGAATCTCGGGCAAGTAACATACCGTTTGACAAAAGGAACAACGTATGTTGTTATGCGGTTCTGACCGATAAGAGATCTTCGTAGAATATGTAGGAGCCAATATGAACATCCAGGTTCCGCTATTGGTTATTGACCAGAGATGAGTCTCGGTCATGTCTACATAGTTCTCGAACCCGTAGGGTCCGCACGCTTAACGTTTGATGACGATCGGTATTATGAGTTTATGAGTATTGATGTACCGAAGGTAGTTCGGAGTCCCGGATGAGATCACGGACATGACGAGGAGTCTCGGAATGTCCGAGACATAAAGATTGATATATTGGACGGCCATATTCGGACACCGGAATATACCGGAAAAGTTTCGGATTTATCGGGAATGCCGGAGGGGGTTACCGGAACCCCCTACGAGAGGGGATGGTCCATAGTGGGCCTAAAGGGAAAGAGAGAGGCAGCCCATAGGGCTGTCCGGCGCCCCACCTAGGGTTCCTAGTTGGACTAGGATTGGGGGGGGGGGGCACCTCTCCTATTCCTTTCCCCCTTCTTCCTTTTGGTGAATCCTACTAGGAATAGGATTGCAATCCTATTCCTAGTAGGACTCCTTCCCTAGCCGCACCAGGAAGGGCCGGCCGGCCTCCCTCCCCTGCTCCTTTATATACGGGGGCAGGGGGGCACCCAAAGACACACAAGTTGAATTGTTTTAGCCGTGTGCGGTGCCCCCCTCCACAGAATCACACCTCGGTCATACCGTCACGGAGCTTAGGCGAAGCCCTGCGCCGGTGAACACATCATATCCGTCACCACGCCGTCGTGCTGACGAAACTCTCCCGTGAAGCTCAACTGGATCAAGAGCTCGTGGGACGTCATCAAGCTGAACGTGTGCTGAACGCGGAGGTGCCGTACGTTCGGTGCTTGATCGGTTGGATCGCGAAGAAGTTCGACAACATCAACCGCGTCACTTGACGCTTCCGCTCCCGGTCTACAAGGGTACGTAGACACACTCTTCCCTCTCGTTGCTATGCATCTGGTAGATAGATCTTGCGTGATCGTAGGAAAATTTTAAAATACTACGTTCCCCAACAGTGGCATCATGAGCCAGGTCTATGCGTAGATGATATGCACGAGTAGAACACAATGAGTTGTCGGCGATACTAGTCATACTGCTTACCAGCATGTCATACTTTGCTTCGGCGGTATTGTGAGATGAAGCGGCCCGGACCGACATTACGCGTACGCTTACGCGAGACTGGTTTCACCGTTACGAGCACTCGTTGCTTAAAGGTGACTGGCGGGTGTCTGTCTCTCTCACTTTAGCTGAATCAAGTGTGGCTACGCCCGGTCCTTGTGAAGGTTAAAACAACACATACTTGACGAAACATCGTTGTGGTTTTTGTATGCGTAGGTAAGAACGGTTCTTGCTAAAGCCCGTAGCAGCCACATAAAACTTGCAACAAACAAAGTAGAGGACGTCTAACTTGTTTTTGCAGGGCATGTTGTGATGTGATATGGTCAAGACATGATGAGTTATACGGTTTTGTATGAGATGATCATGTTTTGTAAAGTTATCGGCAACTGGCAGGAGCCATATGGTTGTCGCTTTATTGTATGAAATGCAATCACCATGTAATTGCTTTACTTTATCACTAAGAGGTAGCGATAGTCGTAGAAGCAATAGTTGGCAAGACGACAATGATGCTACGATAAAGATCAAGGTGTCAAGCCGGTGACGAAGGTGATCATGACGGTGCTTTGAAGATGGAGATCAAAAGCACAAGATGATGATGGCCATATCATGTCACATATTTTGATTGCATGTGATGTTTATCTTATTATGCTTCTAATTTTGCTTAGAACGACGGTAGCATTATAAGATGATCCCTTACTAAATTTCAAGGTATAAGTGTTCTCCCTGAGTATGCACCGTTGCGAAAGTTCGTCGTGCCGAGACACCACGTGATGATCGGGTGTGATAAGCTCTACGTTCAAATACAACGGGTGTAAGCCAGTTTTGCACACGCAGAATACTCGGGTTAAACTTGACGAGCCTAGCATATACAGATATGGCCTCGGAACACTGGAGACCGAAAGGTCGAGCGTGAATCATATAGTAGATATGATCAACATAAGATGTTCACCATTGAAACTACTCCATCTCACATGATGATCGGACATGGTTTAGTTGATTTGGATCACGTGATCATTTAGATGACCGGAGGGATGTCTATCTAAGTGGGAGTTCTTAAGTAATATGATTAATTGAACTTTAATTTATCATGAACTTAGTCCTGGTAGTATTAGCATATCTATGTTGTAGATCAATAGCTCGCGATGTTGCTCCCCGTTTATTTTTCATATGTTCCTAGAGAAAACCAAGTTGAAAGATGTTAGTAGCAATGATGCGGAATTGTTCCGTGATCTGAGGATTATCCTCATTGCTGCACAGAAGAATTATGTCCTTGATGCACCACTAGGTGACAGACCTATTGCAGGAGCAGATGTAGACGTTATGAACGTTTTGACAAAAGCTCGATATGATGACTACTTGATAGTTTAGTGCACCATGCTTTACGGCTTATAACCGGGACTTCAAAAACGTTTTGAACGCCACGGAACATGTAAGACATTCCAAGAGTTGAAATTAGTATTTCATACTCATGCCCGTGTCAAGAGGTATAAGACCTCTGACAGTACTTTGCCTACAAGATGGAGGAGAATAGCTCAACCAGTGAGCATGTGCTCGGATTGTCTGGGTACTACAATTACTTGAATCAAGTCGGAGTTAATCTTCCAGATAAGATAGTAATTGACAAAGTTCTCTAGTCACTATCACCAAGTTAGTAGAACTTCGTGATGAACTATAATATGCAAGGGATGACGAAGGTAATTCCCAAGCTCTTCGCAATGCTGAAATCGGCGAAGGTAGAAATCAAGAAAGAACATCAAGTGTTGATGGTTAATAAGACCACTTGTTTCAAGTAAAGGGCAAAGGGATAGAAGGGGAACTTCAAAAAGAATGACAAGCAAGTTGTCACTCCCGTGAAGAAACCCAAAGCTAAACTCAAGCCTGAAACTAAGTGCTTCTACTGCAAAGGAAATGGTCACCGGAAGTGGAAATGCCCTAGATGCTTGGCGGATAAGAAGGATGGCAAAGTGAACAAAGGTATATTTGATATACAGATTATTGATGTGTATTTTACTAGTGTTCACAGCAAACCCTCGGTATTTGATACTGGTTCAGTTGCTAAAGAGTAGTAACTCGAAGTGGGAGTTGCATAATGAACATAAACTAGTTAAAGGATGAAGTGACGATGTGTATTGGAAGCAGTTCCAAGATTGATATGATCATCATCGCACACTCCCTATACTTTCGGGATTAGTGTTAAACCTAAATAAGTGTTATTTGGTGTTTGTGTTGAGCATGAATATGATTTGATCATGTTTATTGCAATACGGTTATTCATGTAAGTTAGAGAATAATTGTTGTTCTGTTTACATGAATAAAACCTTCTATGGTCATACACCCAATGAAAATAGTTTGTTGGATCTCGATCGTGTGATACACATATTCATAATATTGAAGCCAAAAGATGCAAGGTTAATAATGATAGTGCAACTTATTTGTGGCACTGCCGTTTAGGTCATATTGGTGTAAAACGCATGAAGAAACTCCATAATGATGGACTTTTGGAATCACTTGATTATGAATCACTTGGTGCTTGCGAACCATGCCTCATGGGCAAGATGACTAAAACTCCGTTCTCCGGAACTATGGAGCGAGCAACAGATTTGTTGGAAATCATACATACTGATGTATATGGGCCAATGAGTGTTGAAGCTCGCGGCGGGTATCGTTATTTTCTGACCTTCACTAATGATTTGAGCAGATATGAGTATATCTACTTAATGAAGCACAAGTCTGAAAGATTTGAAATGTTCAGAGAATTTCAGAGTGAAGTGGAGAATCATCGTAACAAGAAAATAAGAGTTCCTACGATATGATCGTAGAGATAAAATATTTGAGTTAGCGAGTTTGGCCTTCAGTAAAAACAAATGTGAAATAGTTTTCACTACTCACGCCACCTGGAACACCATAGTATAATGGTGTCCGAACATCATAACCGTACTTTATTAGATATGGTGCGATCGATGATGTCTCTTACCGATCTACCACTATCGCTTTTTGGGGTTATGCATTAGAGACAGCTACATTCACGTTAAATAGGGCACCATCTAAATCCGTTGATACGACACCTTATGAACTTTGGTTTAGCAAGAAACCAAAGTTGTCGTTTCTTAAAGTTTGGGGCTGCGATGCTTATGTGAAAACACTTCAACCTGATAAGCTCGAACCCAAGTCGGAAAAATGTGTCTTCATAGGATACCCAAAAGAGACTGTTGGGTACACCTTCTATCACAGATCCGAAGGCAAAATATTCGTTGCTAAGAACGGGTCCTTTCTAGAAAAAGAGTTTCTCTCGAAAGAAGTGAGTGGGAGGAAAGTAGAACTTGATGAGGTAATTGTACCTTTTCCCGGATTGGAAAGTAGTACGTCACAGGAAATTGTTCTAGTGATTCCTACACCAATTAGTGAGGAAGTTAATGATAATGATCATGAAACTTCAGATCAAGTTTCTGCCGAACGTCGTAGATCAACCAGAGTACGTTCCGCACCAGAGTGGTACGGCAACCCAGTGCTGGAAATCATGTTACTAGACCATGATGAACCTACGAACTATGAGGAAGCGATGATGAGCCCAGATTCCGCAAAATGGCTTGAAGCCATGAAATCTGAGATGGGATCCATGTATGAGAACAAAGTATGGACTTTGGTTGACTTGCCCGATGATCGGCAAGCCATCGAAAATAAATGGATCTTCAAGAGGAAGACCGACGCAGATGGTAATATTACTATTTACAAAGCTCGACTTGTTGCGAAAGGTTTTCGACAAGTTCAAGGAGTTGACTACGATGAGACTTTCTCACCTGTAGCGATGCTTAAGTCTGTCCGAATCATGTTAGCAATTGCCGCATTTTATGATTATGAAATCTGGCAAATGGATGTCAAAACTGCATTCCTAAATGGATATCTCAAAGAGGAGTTGTATATGATGCAACCAGAAGGTTTTGTCAATCCAAAAGGTGCTAACAAAGTATGCAAGCTCCAGCGATCCATCTATGGACTGGTGCAAGCATCTCGGAGTTGGAATATACGCTTTGATGAGGTGATCAAAGCATATGGTCTTATACAGACTTTTGGAGAAGCCTGTATTTAAAAGAAAGTGAGTGGGAGCTCTGTAGCATTTCTAATATTATATGTAGATGACATATTGTTGATTGGAAATGATATAGAATTTCTGGATAGCATAAAAGGATACTTGAATAAGAGTTTTTCAATGAAAGACCTCGGTGAAGCTGCTTATATATTAGGTATCAAGATCTATAGAGATAGATCAAGACGCTTAATTGGACTTTCACAAAGCACATACCTTGATAAGATTTTGAAGAAGTTCAAAATGGATCAGTCAAAGAAAGGGTTCTTGCCTGTTTTACAAGGTATGAAATTGAGTAAGACTCAATGCCCGACCACTGCAAAATATATAGAGAGAATGAAAGTCATTCCCTATGCCTCAGCCATAGGTTCTATAAAGTATGCCATGCTGTGTACCAAACATGTTGTGTACCTTGCCATGAGTTTGTCAAAGGGGTACAATAATGATCCAGGAGTAGATCACTGTACAGCGGTCAAAATTATCCTTAGTAACTGGATGACTAAGGAAATGTTTCTCGATTATGGAGGTGATAAAGAGTTCGTCGTAAAGGGTTACGCCGATGCAAGCTTTGACACTAAATCCAGATGACTCTAAGTATCAATCTGGATGCGTATTGAAAGTGGGAGCAATTAGCTAGAGTAGCTCTATGCAGAGCATTGTAGACATAGAAATTTGCGAAATACATATGGATCTGAATGTGACAGACCCGTTGACTAAACTTCTCTCACAAGCAAAACATGATCACACCTTATTACTCTTGGGTATTAATCACATAGCAATGTGAACTAGATTATTGACTCTAGTAAACCCTTTGGGTGTTGGTCACATGGCGATGTGAACTATGGGTGTTATTCACATAACGATGTGAACTATCGGTATTAAATCACATGGCGATGTGAGCTAGATTATTGACTCTAGTTCAAGTGGGAGATTGAAGGAAATATGCCCTAGAGGCAATAATAAAGATGTTATTTGTATTTCCTTATATCATGATAAATTTTTTTTATTCATGCTAGAATTGTATTAACCGGAAACTTAGTACATGTGTGAATACATAGACAAAACAATATGTCCCTAGTATGCCTCTACTAGACTAGCTCATTGATCAAAGATGGTTATGTTTCCTAGCCATAGACATGAGTTGTCATTTGATCAACGGGGTCACATCATTAGGAGAATGATGTGATGGACAAGACCCATCCGTTAGCATAGCACTATGATCGTTTAGTTTAACTGCTATTGCTTTCTTCATGACTTATACATGTTCCTATGACTATGAGATTATGCAACTCCCGAATACCGTAGGAACACCTTGTGTGCTATCAAACGTCACAACGTAACTGGGTGATCATAAAGATGCTCTACAGGTGTCTCCAAAAGTATTCGTGGTGTTGGCATAGATCAAGATTAGGATTTGTCACTCCGAGTGTCGGAGAGGTATCTCTGGGCCCTCTCGGTAACACACATCACAATAAGCCTTGCAAGCAAAAAGACTAATGAGTTAGTCACGAGATGATGTGTTACGGAACGAGTAAAGAGACTTGCCGGTAACGAGAATGAACTAGGTATAAAGATTCCGACGATCGAATCTCGGGCAAGTAACATACCGTTTGACAAAAGGAACAACGTATGTTGTTATGCGGTTCTGACCGATAAAAGATCTTCGTAGAATATGTAGGAGCCAATATGAACATCCAGGTTCCGCTATTGGTTATTGACCGGAGATGAGTCTCGGTCATGTCTACATAGTTCTCGAACCCGTAGGGTCCGCACGCTTAACGTTTGATGACGATCGATATTATGAGTTTATGAGTATTTATGTACCGAAGGTAGTTCGCAGTCCCGGATGAGATCACGGACATGACGAGGAGTCTCGGAATGTCCGAGACATAAAGATTGATATATTGGACGGCTATATTCGGACACCGGAAGTATACCGGAAAAGTTTCGGATTTATCGGGAATGCCGGAGGGGGTTACCGGAACCCCCTACGAGAGGGGATGGTCCATAGTGGGCCTAAAGGGAAAGAGAGAGGCAGCCCATAGGGCTGGCCGGCGCCCCACCTAGGGTTCCTAGTTGGACTAGGATTGGGGGGGGGGCGCCACCTCTCCTATTCCTTTCCCCCTTCTTCCTTTTGGTGAATCCTACTAGGAATAGGATTGCAATCCTATTCCTAGTAGGACTCCTTCCCTAGCCGCACCAGGAAGGGCCGGCCGGCCTCCCTCCCCTGCTCCTTTATATACGGGGGCAGGGGGGCACCCAAAGACACACAAGTTGAATTGTTTTAGCCGTGTGCGGTGCCCCCCTCCACAGAATCACACCTCGGTAATACCGTCGCGGAGCTTAGGCGAAGCCCTGCGCCGGTGAACACATCATATCCGTCACCACGCCGTCGTGCTGACGAAACTCTCCCGTGAAGCTCAACTGGATCAAGAGCTCGTGGGACGTCATCAAGCTGAACGTGTGCTGAACGCGGAGGTGCCGTACGTTCGGTGCTTGATCGGTTGGATCGCGAAGAAGTTCGACAACATCAACCGCGTCACTTGACGCTTCCGCTCCCGGTCTACGAGGGTACGTAGACACACTCTTCCCTCTCGTTGCTATGCATCTGGTAGATAGATCTTGCGTGATCGTAGGAAAATTTTAAAATACTACGTTCCCCAACAGTTCTTGTGTTCTTGCTGCTCTTGGAGGTGATTCTTCGATCTCTCTCTATAGCCCATCATTTGAGCTGAGATTTTGAACAAATACTCCCTGGTATGTGACTCCTCCACCCCTCCAATTAGATTTCTAATTGGTGGCTTCATTTGTGAGTATTTAGTAGTTCTTGGTGCTGTATAGATGTGCTTGCATGCATGTGTAGAAAGTTATTTTCCAAGTTTTGATGCAAGTTTATGCCTTGGGCAAGTGAGTTGAGTAGTTTGCCTTAACTCACCTTGTTTTAATCCTCATTTTTGTAAATTGCCAAAAATTTCAGAAATGAGTTTGTTAGGAAGGGCAAAAGGGTGGCTTGAGAAGAGGAGGCCCACGCACTCCGATCGAGTTACTAGAGCTGCAGCTTCAGCATCGACTGCTAGGGTGAGCTATAACGAAGATCATGTGCCCCTAGAGTTGTTGGAAGACACAAGTCCAGCACGTGCGATGACGTTTCCATGTGATGAATTCCTTGAAGCTGCGGGAATCAAGGATGAGTTTTATAATCTTTGTGCTAATGCAGGTCTGACACGGCTCGTCACGTGCCCTGTTACTCAGTATCAAAAACTCACCTCCAGTTTCATTAACGGTTTTAGATATAATCCTGATTCAGGTGCTATTGAGTTTAAAATTTACAATGATCTTATCACCATGACTTTGGGAAAGTTTTGTGAAATAATAGGTGTGCCAAACGTTGGGAGGACGGCTAGGATGACCACTCAGCCCTCCGAGCTGAAAACCGTCTTCAACTCTCTCTGCAGCATGGATACGAGGGATATTCATCGGTCAAAGATCTCCAGCATCTTATTCCCTCACCTCAGGTATTTTGCATATTATGTTGCTAGAGGGGTGTTAGCTCGTGACAACACGAGCAACACTTCTGCGCCAGATATTGCTATCCTGGCAGCCGCCCTCTCAGGGAGGTCTGATTATAATCTGGGTGCCTTAATTGCTCGACGCCTTGCTATGAACGGTAACAAGGGAGACTTATATGGTGGCGTTTATGCCACACTTATCTTAGAATATCTTGGAGGCACCCCACACCCTGATGATAATCCTTTTACTTAGTTAAGCTTTGATCTTGCTGCTATGAAAAGGCATAAGTTTGTTACCATGACTTCTGAGCTTGATAATCTTGTTTATATCTTGCGTTTCGGAACTACCGCGGAACGCGAGATCCGTCTACCTGCACCTCTTTTGTTTGATTTTTCTCGCAGGAACGGATGGTCCTTTGATGTTATCCAGTTCGATGAGTTCATGGCCCATCATCAGTTTCATAACCCCATGGAGGGGGTTGTGCCCGACGAGGAGGAGCACGGTGAGTTACCACCTTTTCAGGAAGAAACCGCCACCGAGTTTGGTGAAGGGTCTTCCTCTGCTTGGCGTACGGACCCTTCCTCGTGGGAGACTCCGAGGAGTTCGGTATACGCGCCAGCATCCTTCTATGACCCTTGGACTCACCACTGTTCCCCCGGAGCAGGAGGCTCCTGGGGGCAGTAGCTGCTACCAACTTAGGCCAAAAGCCTAAGCTTGGGGGAGTACGTGCCCCTCTCACTTTTCCATTGTATTATCCGTTTTATTCGCTTTGATCTTTTCGAAGTTTTTGCCCGTTCTTCTTTATTTCTCTCTTTGCAAAAACAACAAAAGATTTTCTCTTTCTTTTGCTTTCGTTCAACCTTTGAAATAATCCAAAAAGATTTCCTTTTCTCTTTAGTTTGCTTTGTTTTCAGAGTTCAGCTCGAGTCCGTGATGGCATTTAATTATATTTCCTACGTTCGATCGTGCAAGTGACGAGGCAGTAATGACGAAGATCGACTGAAGGGAAGCAACAAGGAAGACCGGTATGAACTCCTCTTGTTTCTACTTTTGTACATATGCCTGTACTTATGATCTAGAGACCAGCTTGTAGCGACATAGTGCTATGTTTACAATGCTCTTCCAGTGGTTCATGCTTTCCTTGTGGCTAGTCTCGAATAGCTAGAGTATATAATGTGTTATTGAAATGATCTACATGCATTGCATTGTTCATAGTTCGGTATACTAAGGTGGTATTTCCCTTTGGAGAATTTTTGGATTGACTTGGCACATGTTTACACATGTTTAAAGACTAAAAAGTCTGCTCTGCCTTGATGATCTTTGAGTTTTAGAATAGTTATATCACTTCCATGCCCGATTCAATGTTGCTTTGTCACTCTGCATGATTATGACCGTTATTGCTCTCTAGTTGGTCGCTTCCCTGTCTTTTGCTAACCTCCACCTGAACTAAGCGGACTGACTGCTTGTGCATCCAAAATCCTTAAAACCAGTTATGCCATATGAGTCCACCATACCTTCCTATACATGGTATTTACCTGCCATTCCTAACGAAGACTTTCGTGTACCATCTCGAAATTAATCAAAAGCATTTCTCTTATTGTGCCTCTGTTTTAGCTCATGAGGAAGTAGTAGGTAATTCATGATCTTTTTAAGTTGGACAAGTTTCACCCCGGGATTGCATGTCTAATGTGCAAACCCATAATACGAGAAGGAACTGGCATTGAGCACGCCCGGCTCATTAAAAAAATTATACAACAAACAAACCCTCCTTCACGCTTTGTTCATGAGAAATCAGAAAACTTTGGCAGTGATAAACAAAGGAGATTAAGAGGATGTGATCATCCTCATGCGGGAGCCGTTCCTCGAAACTTGTCTAGCTCAAGAAGTGATTGAGTTATCTGCTAGCATTCGTTGACGAAATATGCACCTCTCAAAAACATTCTTTCCTCTGTTTTTAAAACCAAGAGCTCTGGTACATGTTTAGTTTTTGTTTCCGACCACGGGTTTTCAACCTCGCCATCAAATTCCACGGTTCGAGAGTCTCCACCTTCTTTCTTCAAAGCACCAACTAGGAGAGCATAATTGTCATTCTGAGTGTAATGTGCATTGTCCCAAAGTATTACATTGTCTTCTGCATGCTTGTGATATGATTTATTATGAAATTCTTAGTTCTAGTCTCCTTTAAAACTCTGGAGGAGTTTCTGCATTTATGTTTTGCTTCACTCATGGAGGCTAGCGAGATACCACCCTAGTATGCTCAAGCTATGTGCAATGTAATCTTGTCTTGATTTTCAGTAGTATATTATTTACTTTTAGGTATTTGTGATTGGTCACTTGAAAGAAGGATTGCTCCGTGCATTGTCCTCATAGCATTGTTTCAATACTTGCTAGACTCTTTTCGTAGTACATGCTTATATACATCTAATGAAGCAAAAGAGTTTGTCAAAGTTTTTTTTGTCGTGTCCAGTTCGTTGAACTGAATTGCTTGAGGACAAGCAATATGCTAAGCTTGGGGGAGTTGATACGTCTCAAACGTATCTACTTTTCCAAACACTTTTGATATTGTTTTGACCTCATTCTTGCATGATTTGAACTAAACTAACCCGGACTGACGCTGTTTTCAGCAGAGCCGCCTGTATGGTTTTATTGTGTGCAGGAAAACGGATTTTTAGGTATCTCAGAAAAATCCACGAAAAATCACAGAAAATCCACGCACCCGAAGGAACCTGGTGCCAGAAGAGGGACCAGAGGGGGGCCAGGGGGGCTCCAGGCGCCCTGGTGGCGCGGCCCACCCCCTGGCCGTGCCGGGGGGCCGCCTGGGTGGGCCCCACCTCCCCTGGTGCCCTACTTTGACCCGTATTTTAGCTCGTGACGAAAAAATCCCAGATCAGAAGTTCTTTTCCCAGTTTTCGTCGCGGAGCCGCCGCCACCCTCTGTTCTTCTTCGGGAGGGCTAATCTGGAGGCTGATTTGGCCTCCGGAGAGGGGAGATCGTCGCCATCGTCATCATCATCACCACTCCATCATCTCTCCATGACTTCTCCTTCCATGTGTGAGTAATCCCCTGCTGTAGGCGAAGGGGATGGTAGGGATTGGATGAGTTAGATCATGTAATAGTTTGTCAGATTGTTGGGGGCATGTTGCCTATCATCTACTATGGTGTTTATCATCTTTGCTTCAACTTGTTATTCTTAATGCTTGTCACTTAGGGCCCGAGTGCCATGATTTCAGATCTGAACCATATGTGTTTGCATGAATATATTTGTGTTCTTGATCCTATCTATGAGTTGTTAGCACCTATTACGGTTCGGAACCGGCAATCCCAAAAGTGACAGCTTGGGACACCAAAGGGGATGGTCCGTAGTTTGAGGATTACATGTATCCATTGAGTTCATTGCTTTGTTCCGGTGCTCTTTGACAGGAGCACCTTAATCTCCATAAGTTCCTTTTGGCCCCGTTCGTAGCGGGATGGTAGGACAAAAGATGTTGTGCAAGTTCTTATTGCAAGCACGTACAACTACCTACGGGATACATGCCTAATGTTTGATATTTTCCTTGATGATCATTACTTTTCCGTGTGCCTTGCCCCAAGTTGGAATCATGATATATCTCATCCATGCAGCGCCCAACCATCCGTCTCCCTAGCCTACAGTGTTTTAAATCCTGCTGGTTACTAGTTGCTACTTTTGCCATTTACCTTTACTACTTACTTTTGCTGTTTACTTTTACTATCACTATCATCACTATCATATCACTGTTACCACTTATCTTTTGTTGCAAGTAAGTATATTTCAGGTGCGGTTGAATTGACAACTCAACTGTCAAAGCTTATAAATACTCTTTGGCTCCCTGTGTGTCGAATCAATAAATTGGGTTATTCTTACCCGCGAAGACTATCTCGATCCCTAACGGTTGAGGGTTATCAGTGACCCCGTATGTCAATGAACACAAGAATAGTCTGCGCTCCAAACACCCGGAGCAGTGCGACGACTGGATTACATGTGAACACATCAGGACTTTCAGCAGTTGGTTGGAAACACGTCTCAGAGGTGACAACACTGTTTGTGATGAGTTGTACTTGTTGTCCAGGGGACCATCTTTGACTGTATTGATTTACAAAGGATACGAGATAAATGGGAATACATTTTACACGATTGTCCAAGATCAAAAGAGCACCATCCAAAACAGCGGTGTCCGCTTTGATGCAACAACCGAGAGGGGAAATGACACATATTATGGTTACATAGTGGACATATGGGAACTTGACTACGGACATGATTTTAAGGTTCCTTTGTTTAAGTGCAAATGGGTCAATCTGTCAGGAGGCGGGGTACAGGTAGACCCACAGTACGGAATGACAACAGTGGATCTGAAAAATCTTGGATACACCGACGAACCGTTCGTCCTAGCCAATGATGTGGCACATGTTATCTATGTGAAGGACATGTCTACCAGACCGAGAAAAAGAAAAGATAAGGAAGCGAATACATCATACGATGAGACAAAGCGCCACATAGTTCTTTCAGGAAAAAGGGACATCCTAGGAGTGGAGGGCAAGACAGACATGTTTGAAGATTATGAAAAGTTTCATGAAATTCCTTCCTTCAAAGTCAAGGCTGACCGAAGCATCCTGATAAATGATGAAGATTATCCATGGTTACGGCGCAATAAGCAAATGACACAAGCGAAGAAAAAGTGAAGACTTTTTTCGGCAACTATTATGATGATACCATGCCAACTTTGTAACAAACGAGTATGGTACCATTGTCCGTTTGTACTATTCAAATTTCAATACTACTTGCACTAACAGAAAGTTTGTAATTGGTTTTACCAGAAAGAATTAAAAAATAAAGCAAAAAACAAAAGAAAATAAATAATGCAGAAAACAAAAAAAACTTGCAAAAAAAATAAAAAATAGCAACAATAAGTATTTCATTGTAAGTAGAAACAAAATAAAATAAATAAAGCAACAAAGAAAACAAATAATTTCAAATTTAAACTATTCAAATTTGAATACTACTTGCACTAACAGAAAGTTTGTAATTGGTTTTACCAGAAAGAATTAAAAAATAAAGCAAAAAACAAAAGAAAATAAATAATGCAGAAAACAAAACAAAAAAACTTGCAAAAAAAATAGCAACAATAAGTATTTTGTTGTAAGTAGAAACAAAATAAAATAAATAAAGCAACAAAGAAAATAATGGAAGTTTATAATTTTTGTGACCTAAAAGAAAAAAGAAATCACTAAAAAACTATAAGTACTTAGTTCTAAGTAGAAATGAAAAAATAATGCCACCTACTGGGCCAGCACGGCCTGAATACGACTAGAAACCCAACCATGGGCCAGGATTCAGGCCCGCAGCAGGCCCAGTAGGCCCACATGCATTGCACTATCGAATTAAGCCCATAAGCCCGCATTTCAGATGAGTTCGAGAGAAGAGAGGCAGCGCAGCTTATAAACAGGTGCTGGCCTCTCTCAACTAGTGAGGTGGGACTAAACATCCCACCGCACCACGCCAGCACAGGGCTTTGGTCCCGGTTGGTGGCACCAACCGGGACTAAAGGGTGGTATTAGTCCCGGTTCGTGGCACCAACCGGGAC
>LR738713.1:867044588-867110147 GCA_902687465.1 Secale cereale
AGGGGGGGGGGGGTCGAGGGTCGTCGAGGGACCGAGGGTCATCAAGGGTCGAGAGATCGCCGAGGGGCCGAGGGTCGTTGAGGGGTCGAGAGGCCGAGGGTCGAGGGGTCGAGAGGCCGAGGGTCGTCGAGGGGCCGAGGGTCGTCGAGGGACCGAGGGTCGAGGGGTCGAGAAAGGTTGCCTAGCTAGTGTCAAAGTATTGAAGAAATCCATGACTTCATCATTTGCCAGAAGTAACCGGGGCATGTTTGTACGAAGTTATGCAAAGTTGTTCTGGAAAGAAGTTCCTGATAGGATAATCCGTCTTTTGTTACGAATTATCCTTTCTGGGACTCCGTTCCAAAACCACTCTGGAGAGCTTCGTACCATCATGCGACTGTTACTTTCGCCTAATGATGAAGTATTGGTTTTGTTGAATCCTTTGACACTAGACAAAATGTGACATGAGGGGGTCTAGGGTTGTGGATCGCCGAGCAGCCGAGGGTCGAGGGGTCGAGAGAGGTTGCCTAGCTAGTGTCAAAGTATTGAAGAAATCCATGACTTCATCATTTGCCAGAAGTAACCGGGGCATGTTTGTACGAAGTTATGCAAAGTTGTTCTGGAACGAAGTTCTGATACGTCCAAAACGTATCTATAATTTCTGCTTGCTCCATGCCACTTTTGGGTGATATTGCTATGATATTCATACACTTCCATACACTTTTGATCATATTTGGACTAACTTACTAATCCAGTGCACCCCAGTGCCAGTTTCTGTTTTCGGCTGTTTTTTGTATTTCAGGTTTTCACGTTTCGAGAACTGCCCAGAAAAATCCAGAAAAATTATATAAAAAATCAGCGTTCCGGAAACAACAACACTGCGTCCGAAGGGCAGCCTGGGGGGGCCACCAGGGCTCCAGGCACCCTGGCGGCGCGCCCCCCTAGGCCGCGCCGGGGGGGCGCCTGGGCCCCCGCGAAGCCCGTCCGGTGCCCCCCTTTGGCATATATTTAGAGGGTCCTCCCAAACCCTCAGAACAGGAACTCTTTTCGCGATCCCATCTCTGTTCCGCCGCCGCCGCCGCTTCCAAGATCGGGAGCACCAGGAGAACTCTTCCCGGCACCCTGCCAGAGGGGAGGATCACCATCGGGAGCTTCTCCACCACCATGGACGCCTCCCGGATGACTCGTGAGTAGTCTCCCTTGGACCATGATTCCATGACCAGTAGCTATGTGATGTTCTCCTCCCGTTCTTGTGCTTCACTAATTAGTCCTCGTGAGCTGCCCTACATGATCGAGGCACATATGTAATCCTTATGCTGCTGCTATGTTGAGTTTGCTGGGATCCGATGGATTATGAGATTATGTTCAGATTGATCTTGAGTAATATATTTGATTCACCTCTTTTATATTTATGTTCATAAGTAATTCTTGCATGTTCTCCGTTGTTATTTATTGCTTTGGCCGAGTAGTAGGTAGTGACTCCAAGAGGGAACGTTATGCTTGATTGTGGGTTCATGCCCCTCGATGACTAGCTTGAGTGACAGAAACATGAGTCTAGGGGATGTGCTGTTGCCACAAGGGGGAAAACAACGGTGCTTGTGCCCGCGGGTGCAAGGATTGTTTACTTTACGCAAAGTTCTTTTAATGCAGTTGTCTGTTGCTTTGAGTTTACACTATGGGTGGGGCTCGCAACTTAATACCAGCGAGATGTTCTGGATAGATATCTCAAGGTGGATGATTAGTAGTAGGCATTGATGGATTTCGGTCTACTTACTTTGGCGTACCGCCCATGCTTTAAACCTCAACCTTTCTTGCAATGTAGTCAGCATTGGTTTGCGTTCGTGGTCCTGTCAATTGCCCAGCTGTAATTTGTTTACCTCACATAGCTGTTTTATCGTCTTTTGGGAGAGAGACATCACTAGTGAACATCATGAGACTCCGGTCCTTATTACTATCATTGATCACATCCGCTATTTACCTTTTCGTTATTATTTACTATTGCAAAACACTATCTATCACTACTATCATTGCTTTTAACCCTTTGTGAACTACAAGGCCGGAGGGATTGACAACCTCTCTGTACTCGTTGGGAGCAAAGTTATTTGTATCTGTGTGCAGGTCCACGTTGATTGCTAATTGCGCCGTTAGCAGTTGACACCTACTTGTTGAACCTAGGAGTCTCTGGGGATTCGATCCTTGGCATCTTTGCTAAGGGAAAACACTTCTACAATACTGCATCTTACACCTTCCACTTGGGGTAACCAACGAGGGGTTCGAGGCCCATCAAGTTCCTGATAGGATAATCCGTCTTTTTTTACGAATTATCCTTTCTGGGACTCCGTTCCAAAACCACTTTGGAGAGCTTCGTACCATCATGCGACTGTTACTTTCGCCTAATGATGAAGTATTGGTTTTGTTGAATCCTTTGACACTAGACAAAATGTGACATGAGGAGGTCTAGGGTTGTGGATCGCCGAGCAGTCGAGGGTCGAGGGGTCGAGAGAGGTTGCCTTGCTAGTGTCAAAGTATTGAAGAAATCCATGACTTCATCATTTGCGAGAAGTAACCGGGGCATCTTGGTACGAAGTTATGCAAAGTTATTCTCGAACGGAGTTCCTGATAGGATAATCTGTCTTTTGTTACGAATTATCCTATCTGGGACTCCGTTCCAAAATAACTTTGGAGAGCTTCGTACCATCATGCGACTGTTACTTTCGCCTAATGATGAAGTATTGGTTTTGTTGAATCCTTTGACACTAGAAAAAATGTGACATGATCGGGGTCTAGGGTTCTGGATCGCTGAGCAGTCGGGGGTCGAGGGGTCGAGAGGTTGCCTAGCTAGTGTCAAAGTATTGAAGAATTCCATGACTTCATCATTTCCCAGAAGTAACCGGGGCATGTTGGTACGAAGTTATGCAAAGTTGTTTTGGAACAGAGTTCCTGATAGGATAATCCGTCTTTTGTTACGAATTATCCTATCTGGGACTCCGTTCCAAAACCACTTTGGAGTGCTTCGTACCATCATGCTACCATTACTTTCGCCTAATGATGAAGTATTGGTTTTGTTGAATCCTTTGACACTAGACAAAATGTGACATGAGGGGGGTCTAGGGTTGTGGATCGCCGAGCAGTCGAGGGTCGAGGGGTCGAGAGAGGTTGCCTAGCTAGTGTCAAAGTATTGAAGAAATCCATGACTTCATCATTTGCCAGAAGTAACCGGGGCATATTGGTACGAAGTTATGCAAAGTTATTTTGGAATGGAGTTCCTGATAGGATAATCCGTCTTTTGTTACGAATTATCCTATCTGGGACTCCGTTCCAAATAACTTTGGAGAGCTTCGTACCATCATGCGACTGTTACTTTCGCCTAATGATGAAGTATTGGTTTTGTTGAATCCTTTGACACTAGACAAAATGTGACATGAGGGGGTCTAGGGTTGTGGATCGCCGAGCAGTCGCGGGTCGAGGGGTCGAGAGGTTGCCTAGCTAGTGTCAAAGTATTGAAGAATTCCATGACTTCATCATTTGCCAGAAGTAACCGGGTCATGTTGGTATGAAGTTATGCAAAGTTGTTTTGGAACAGAGTTCCTGATAGGATAATCCATCTTTTGTTACGAATTATCCTTTTTGGGACTCCGTTCCAAAACCACTTTGGAGAGCTTCGTACCATCATGCGACTGTTACTTTCGCCTAATGATGAAGTATTGGTTTTGTTGAATCCTTTGACACTAGACAAAATGTGACATGAGGGGGTCTAGGGTTGTGGATCGCCGAGCAGTCGAGGGTCGTCCAGGGGTCGAGGGTCGAAGCTAGTTCTACGTTTGCCATTAATATATCCATCTGTCATGTTTGAATAATAATTGGCATGTTGTAAATATTTGTAGAGACTATGGACGACAACACCCGAGACCTAGCACAAGAAGCGATGTTGATGGACATAATCGCAGACGGACAAAATGCCGTCTTGTCATTTCTCAACGACACCGATGAGCAGGTGGAAAGGGAGCTACAGCTGGAAGATCTAGGCTATGATATTGATGGCTCCGGTAAACCAATGCACATGGAAGAAGTAGACCGTGAGGACGGCTCCGGTGACCCAATGCCGGTGCAAGAAGGAGACCGTGATGCTGGCTCCGGTGACCGAACCGAGTCCGGCCAGGAGGTATATATGTTAGTTAAGCCTGTGCTGACTAGTTAATTGATGCATTCATTAACTCTCGTCTTTGTTCCTTTTTCTAGCCCTCCGGATCGAGCAAATCTTCGGTAAAGAGACGAGGCGCGAAGAAAAAGTTGAGGCCGGATGAAAAGTTTGAGATATCAGAAACCTCGCGCTCCGGCGAGCCGATTGAACCCATCCGGACAAAGAACGCATTTGTTAATTAGTGCGGGGTTCTGGTTAGGGACAAGATCCCGATCAGCATCCATCAATGGTTAAAGCCGGCTGCAAATGACGCTCAGGTGTCTTATGTCACTGATATGCAGAAAGAAGATCTTTGGAATGAGCTGAAGTCAAATTTCATCCTACCGCCTGAGGATGATCCGGCGAAACCAGTTAAAGAGGACTTAATCAAGTCTGCTGCTCTTTCGAAGATGGCAGACCAATTCAGGGCATGGAAGAAAAAACTGAATAAGTTTGTCAAAGATAAAAAGACTCCAGAATTCGTGGGCATATATGAGAAGATCAAAGATGACTGGCCCGCATTTGTGGCCTATAAGACATCGGAAAAGAGTCAGAAGATGTTGGAGACAAACCGGATAAATGCTGCGAAGAAGAAGCATCACCATCGCACGGGGTCAGGTGGCTACCTCAGAGCCCGACCTAAGTGGGCCAAGGCTGAGAATGAGCTGCTTGAGAAAGGTATCGAACCAGAGACAATGCAATGGCCAGACCGTTGCCGGACTTGGTTCTTCGGGGCTGGCTGAACCTTGGACCCTGTATCAGGGAGGTGCATTTGGACGGACAAGCAATTGGAAACACCACTCAGGAAGATGCGGCAGTATATCAAAGCAGCGCATGAAGGGACGTTCTTCCCCGACAGAGAGAACGACGAGCTGACAATGGCCCTCGGGAATCCTGAGCACCCTGGACGGACACGAGGCACGCCAGGCTCCCTTCCGTGGCGTGCTGGGTTTCCGGACGCAGGCGGCTACAAAAGCCACGAGAGGAGGAAGAAAATGGAGCAGACCAAACTGCAGGCGCTGCGGGCCATAATACAAGCGATAGAGGAACGGGAAGCAAATCGGGACAAAAGAATTGCCGAAGCTTCCCCCGAAGCTACCCCGCCATCTCAGCGGAGAAGCAGCGTGGCTTCCACCGAGCTGCTTCAGCCGGAGCCTGTCTTGACGGCTACTGCCAGGTATCCCGTGGATGCTATCACGGAGGCACAAAATTGCCACCTTATGGCGTAGTGGATGAATCTGAAGGTCAAGGCGGCTGCTGGCTCTGTTTATCCTACTGGACCCGGCGACACTTTTCATTGCCGGCCGATTCCAGAAGGATATGCTAGGGTGATGGTGGATGAAATTATGGAGGGATTTGAGGAGCTCCAGCTTGACCACCCTACCGGTGAAGGGGAGACTCGGCTGGGTTCTTCACTGAAGACTCCATGCCTATGGCGGAAGGACCTCATCAACATTCTCAACTGGACGCCTCCGCCTCCTCCTCCTCCTCCTCCGGCGAGTCAGGGCACTCCGCCTCCTCCACCGCCTCCTCCTCCGGCGAGTGATGATCAGGGCACTCCGGCTCCTTCTCCGGCGCGTGGCGGCACTCCGCCTCCTTCGCCGCCGGCGCGTGGCGGCACTCCGCCTCCTTCGCCGCCGGCGCGCCCGAGCAGCCAGCCTGCTCCTCCTTCTCCGCCTAGTCAGCAAGGGCGGAAGAGACCTGCCGCCGCTCCGGCTGCTCCTGCTCTGGCGCGTAAGCAAGGAAAAAACACAGCCGCTTCGTCTGGTCTGGTGACGTCTAGCAGTACAGCTAGAGGCGGGAGGCGATGCAGATTCGGTCCTTCTCTCACGCCTCTAGAGAAGTTACCATATGAGAGGTCCGACGAGGAAAACACGAAGATAGCTCAAGGCGAAGTGAAGGACTGGCTTGAAGGGTTGAAAGCACAGAGACATCCACCTCCGGAGGAGAAGATAGATGCGGTGAAAGCAAAGCGCACTCTTGCTGCCCTGAAGCAAACAGCGAAAAGTAAGCCACAGGACAACAATGACCGCATGATTCAAAAGTCATTTCAAGCAGCGAAGCGGTCGGGAAGTACTAAAAGTGATCAAAGGTTAGCAGAAGGACGAGCTGGGAAACAAATTGCCCAGCTCGGCGAACAAGCGGACCAATCGTGCCCCCCGCTCAAGGAGTCTAGCGACATGGTCGCTAATGATCCGAGGATGGTGCCCGGTTATACCAATCTTGGAGGTTACGTGTCCGACGATGTACAATATGATTTCTTGGACATGCAGATAGAAAGATACGAGTACAAAAAGCCCCTTGTCAAAAATGAAAGATCTCTATCAACGAATATGCGAAGATTGCATGATTGGTACTTGAAAATCTCCAGAGAGTCTGGGGGGAGGGATAGCTTGTATTTGAGAGTTAAACTGGAGCATGACCTCGTTGGAATTGAACTGTTGCCTGTTCCATTTGAGGAGTTCTATCAATTTTTCAATCAATTGGCCCTCGATAAAACAACGATCACCTGCTACTGTCTGTAAGTAGTACTACTTCTGTCATTAAGTCTCTCTATATAGCTGATCTTCATTGCATGTATTTATAATTATCCTCATTATATTATGTAGATTGAAGATCGTCGAATTGAAGAAAAGACAAGTAGGTGATATTGGGTTCATTAACACATACCTCATAGATGCAACCGAGGTTAAATTGCGTCCCTTAGATACCGAGACCAACTTGCTACGATCGTTGGTGGTAAATGAAAACAAAGATATAATACTCTTTCCTTACAACTTCAAGTGAGTGTTACTGTGAAAGTGCAACTAATCCCCGGGTGGTTTTGGTAATTAATAACAACATATATATCATTGAACTAATATTTACTTGAGAATCATTTCAGAGAAGTTCGATGATATGGGTATGGAAATGTCTGAAGAAGTGGACCCCTCAAAATGCTAAGACAAGCATTGGCAAAAGCTCAAGACTCTATTTTTGGTTCAGTGATCAAAGATTACATTGAGTCCATAGGAAAAGCCAATACTATTAAAAGGGGATGAGGTTGTGTTGATGATCTGGTTGCTCAAGTGCTTAGTGATCTAGCTCCCTCAACTATCAGCAACTTTCACTACTTAACACACTCATAAGTAATCTCGGACAAACCGATTCTACAAACTCAGTCCCACCGAGATGAACCACCTCAGCTATTCTTCCAAACCCTAATTTCTCGGTCCATCCGATTTTGAGTTCCGGTCTCACCGAAACTGGACTGCCAACCTTCTGTAACCAATTGACATCACTTCGGAATATCCGAGTTGTTAATTTCGGTCCCACCGAGAATGGCAAGCTCCTACCTTTGACTCACATCGGACACACCGAGATGGTATTTTCGGTCCCACCGAAAATCCCAACGTTCACTATATTTGAACTTTCGGTCTGACCGAGTTTTCACTTCGGTCTCACCGAGATTGCTCAATTATGTGTGTAACGGTTGGATTTTGTGTGGAGGCTATATATACCCCTCCACCCCCTCTTCATTCGTGAGGAGAGCCATCAGAAAGTCTACCACTCCTACCATACACTTTCTGAGAAGAGAACCACCTACCCTTGTGTTGAGATCAAGTCATTCCATTCCTACCATATGAAACTTGATTTCTAGCCTTCCCAAGTTGCTTTCCACTCAATCCTTTCTTCCACCACAGCCATATCAGTGAGGAGAGTTGAGTGTTGGGGAGATTATCATTTGAAGCACAAGAGCAAGGAGTTCATCATCATCAACAACATCTATTACCTTTTGGAGGGTGGTGCCTCCTAGATTGGTTAGGTGTCGCTTGGGAGCCTCCGTCTTTGAGATGTGGAGTTGAACCAAGAAGTTTGTAAGGGCAAGGAGATCGCCTACTTCGTGAAGATCTACCCCGAGTAAGGCTAGTCCTCCGTGGGCGTAGGCCATGATGGAATAGACAAGGTTGCTTCTTCGTGGACCCTTCGTGGGTGGAGCCCTCCGTGGACTCGCGCAGCCGTTACCCTCCGTGGGTTGAAGTCTCCATGAACGTGGATGTACGATAGCACCACCTATCGGAACCACGACAAAAATCTTCGTGTCTCCAAACTGCGTTTGATCTTCTCCACCTCTCTTTACTACATGTGCAATTTACTTTCCGCTGCTTATACTCTAGAATTGCATGTGTAGGGTGTTACTTGAATTGATCTTAATTGTGAAACTGCCAAAAACTTTTCTTAATCAAAAGGCAGATTTTTTATATTGTCAAGTAGTCTAATCACCCCCCCTCTAGACATACTTTCGATCCTACAAGTGGTATCAGAGCTTTGGTCTCCATTGTTTTGGTTTCCATTGCATTGGACTCCATAAGCTTGGTTTCACAACCTAGGAGAGTATGGCGTCTAGTGAGGGTAAATATCGTAGAGGTCCTTACTTTGATGGCACAAATTTTGCTAGTTGGAAGCATAAAATGAAAATGCATATTCTTGGTCATAACCCAGCCGCATGGGGCATTATTTGTGTTGGTATGCAAGGTGATTTCTTCGAAGAAGGAAAAGTTCCGGATCGCGAAGCTACACCAGAAGAGTTGCGGATGTTGCAAAACAATGCTCAAGCTTGTGACATTCTCTTCAATGCTTTGTGTCCCGAGGAGTTCAACAAAATCAGCCGTCTTGAGAATGCTAAAGAGATTTGGGATACTTTGGTTGAAATGCACGAAGGTACTGAATCTGTGAAGGAATCAAAGCTAGATATTCTTCAAGGTCAACTTGACAAGTTCAAGATGAAGGATGGTGAAGGAGTCGCTGAAATGTACTCTAGGCTTGCTCTCATCACAAATGAGATTGCCGGCTTAGGAAGCGAAGAAATGACTGTCCGATTCATCATCAAGAAGATTCTAAGAGCTTTGGATGGAAAGTATGACACCGTGTGCACTTTGATCCAAATGATGCCAAACTACAAGACTCTCAAGCCAACTGAAGTCATTGGAAGAATTGTTGCTCATGAGATGACACTTAAGGATAAGGAAGAGCTTCACAATAAGTCAAGTGGTGCTTACAAAGCTACAAGTGATGCTCCTACTACCTCAAGTGACAAGCTAATTTCCAATGAATAGATAAGCCTAATGGTCAAGAACTTCAACAAGTTCTACAAGAATAGAGGCAAAGAAAGAAGCTCATAGTCTAGATCATATGATGAAAAGAGATCTTCTAGTCGTGATCGAAACTGCTACAATTGTGGAAGACCCGGACACTTCTCAAATGAGTGTACGGCTCCCCACAAGAGAAGAGAAGAATCTCCAAGAAGAAGAGCAAGAGATGAGTCACCTCGGAGAGAGAGAAGGAGTAGAGATGATCGTTATGAAAGAAGACCCTCTCGGAGAAGCAAGGATTCGGAGAGGAAAGACAAGTCATCAAGGAGCTACACAAGAAGAAGACATCAAGCTCATGTAGGTGAATGGGTCTCCGGCTTCGACTCCGACAATCAATCCGATGGAAGCTATCACTCCGACTCCGACTATAGTCAAGATGAAGGTGTTGCCAGACTTGCACTCGTATCCTCCAACTCCAACTCCTACGACTTATTTGATTCACCAAATGAGGGAATTGGAAGATGCTTCATGGCTAAAGGCCCCAAGGTAACACACCCTGAATTCATTGACTTTGATAGTGATGAGGATGACTTGCTTGGTGAAGATGAGCTCTTGCATGATAAATCTAGTGAGCTTAGTAATGATGAAAATGCTAGTAGTCTTTATAGTCGAGAAGAGTCGAATGACAATGCTATGAAGGAGATTGAGCGTCTAACTAAAGAACTAAACACTCTTAAGTTAGCTCATGAAACAACTCAAGAAGATCATAGAGAGCTCCTAAGATCTCATGAGAAGCTACGCTTCGAGACGCTCACTCTAGAGCAAGAACATGAGTTTCTAAAAGCGATCAATGACGATCTTCGAAAGAAGAGTTCTTCATATCTTGCCAAACGACTTCTCTTGTCTAATTTCTTGCCACCTATTAAGACTAAGCATGACAAGCATAAGAAAAATTCTTCCTCTAGTAGTAACAATAACAATGTTAAATCCAATATTGTTGCTTCTAGTAGTTCTCTTGATTCCACTAACAATGTTTCAAGCCAAGTTACACTTGAGCAAGAAAATAGCTTATTGAAGGAAATCATAGAGAAAGGTGTCTACAAGAGTCTTGCCGGAAGCAAGAACTTTGAGGAGATTGTTCGCAAACAAGGAAGGCACTGGAAGAATCAAGGGATTGGTTTTGAGCGAAAGTTCAACGCCGAAGGAGTTGAGTGGGAAGAAGGTCAATACTCTACTCCACAGTTTGTTTCACAAAAGGAGAAGTATGATCCTACTTCTTCCAATGTGGAACAAGCTCAAGATGACCTTCCACCACAAGACCACAAGCTAAAGGCCAAGGACAAGCTTCAAGAGGAGATTGATGCATTCATTGAAGCACCTCAAGCCATGGTCAAGTGGGTTCCCAAGGACACATCAAGTTCTACTTCGTCAAGCTCAACTACAACACCAAGGATTCCCATCAAGATGATGTGGATCCCAAAGAAGCAGAACTAGAAGGTTCTTGAGGGTGACTCCGCCAACAAACTTCACTCATATTCATTTTGGCAAGAACTTGTGCAATCAACTTCCACATAATGCACTAGTTCATGGAGTCACAAACCCTCTTGTTGGTAAGTCAAGGGACAAGGTAATCATTGCTTTCATGGACATCATCTTTTGTGAACTTCAATCTATGTCTATGGATATTCTTGTTTGTTCCTTGTGGGACTAACCCATGTAGGTATTGAAAGTGCCCTAATCCAAAGGATAGCTCCCAACTCTTGATGATCTAAATCAACATTGAGCATCCACATCTTCAACATCTACATGAAGTCTTCTACGACAACCCAAGGTTAGTTTGACCCTTTAAAAAGGGGTTATCACATCTAGGGGGAGCTTTGCTCTAAAAATTGAGCTAAAGCATCTCCAAATGATGTGAACACATAAATGCTTTATGTAAAAGTGGTAACCCCACTTGTGCTTAAACGATGAGTATGACCTATGATCAAATGTTCTCATTTGGCTCCTAAGTCAAAATACTCATATATAGATGACCTAGTCATCGACAAATTGTGTGCTAGTAGCTAGAGTATTGGTTGTGCATGTTTGACACATATTTCAGTTGCTATCTTATTGTGTGAGCATGTTGAATGCATGATTTTATCCATTCAAGGACATCCATTTGTTGTTTTGATTGTTTTTGATTCTTCTGGCCAAATGGATGGACAAGAATGCCTAAGCACCTTCCCTAGCTATCTATGCTTTCTTGTCTCAAATTCTATTCGTGCTCATATCACAACTTTGAACAAGTCATTTTCGGACTCTCCGAGTGAGGAGCACTCGGAGCCACCGATCCGTCTAAGGCTGACTTCCAAAACCTTCTAAGTCCATTTCGGTCTGACCGGCTCTTCCATCTCTGTCCAACCGAATCGCTTAGACTGATCTAGGTTTCATCTCGGTGAAACCGAGTTCAAAATCTCGGTCTGACCGATATGCGTAACTGCACAGCAGTTATACATTTCGGTGACACCGAGTTTTTCAACTCGGTCCCACCGACAGTATGGGGATATATATACCTGAGGGCTGCGCGCGATTTAACTCTTCAAACCGTTTCGCCCCCAAGTCCCCTGCTGCCGTCGCCCTGGTCTACGGATCGTCGCCGTCATCGCCTGTGCGCCCTCGCCGCAGGTCTCCGCCGTCGTCAACGGTAATCCTCTCCGCACCGTTGCCGCCGTAGAGGGACTTCACCAAGTTAGGGTGAGTCCCGATCCCTTTCGTGCTCCCCATCTGACTCTTGCACGAATGGTTTGCCATGAATCTATCCACGATTGAGATATTCCCTAAACATCAGATCAGATCCTCTAGTTTCGAGCGAAATTCTTAGGTTTAGGTTTCCACGGAACGCATCTCGGTGAAGCCGATTTTGAAACTCGGAATGACCGATTTGGCCTCTGGCCATTGCACTGCATCATTCGGTCTAACCGAGTTGTGCAAATCGGTGTGACCGAAACTTAGTTTCAGTGAAACCCTAGGTTATCGGCAGGACCGAAACCCATTTCGGTCTGACCGAAAGTGGTGTGTAGGCCTCTGTATACACTTCGGATTCACCGAAACTTAAAATCGGTTTGACCGAACTGCATTCTGTGAAAACTCAAAACTAAGTTTTGAACTCATTTTTTTTGCAAAAACCTCTGCAGTTGTGATAACTCTTCTACTCTGCCTATACCTTATCTATTCATAGGTTGTCAGCCATGTCAGATGTCAGTGACAGCCAGAACAGGTCTGAGTCACCTTTTGCTGAGATTCCAGAGGCAGATACAAGTCCTGAGGCTAGCAGCTCCAGTGATGATGGTGAGAGGAGCACCCCTAGTGGTTTGCCTCCTGCAGCCACCAGAACCAGGAAGAAGAGAAATTCTGATGATGAGGACTCTGACTTCGTTGCTGAGGAAGTTACCTCCAAGCCAAAGAGGAATGTGGTTGCCAAAGAGCACCAAGGGCAGCAGTCAAGGAAAGGCACAAGCAAAGTAAAGCAGTCAGCTGTTGCAAAGAAGCTAAACTTGGAAGAGCCAGCTCCAAGTAAGGTGAAGAAAACTTCCAAGAGGAAGAGGGTAGTATATGCTGAACCTCAAGTTGATGCAGCTGCTGAAGAAGAAGAAGAAGAAGATGCACCCCAGCCTCCTCCTCAGAAAGCTAAGTTCATGGGTGATGCTATTCGGGCTCAAGCCTCCTCTAAGCCCAAGAAGCCTGCTCAAGCCAAGGCAGCTCCAGCCAAGCCCAAGAGAACAACCAGGAGCATTCCAGCTTCTGAGAAGAACAAAGGTGAGATGCCACCGTCTGAATCGGATGAAGAGCATGTGTTGCTTAAGCTCCGTCCCAAGTTGCCACTCCACAATGATGCTCATCCTCAAGCTGAGGACATGAAGGCAAGGAAGGATAAAGGTCTCAGGCTATGGAGACAGTCTGATCCATATGCTGTGAGGAGAAGGACTACTGTGGACCCCAGATTCCACACCAGAGAGCAGCAGGACTTCTATGAGACCGTGCTGATGGATAAGAAGCCTATTGTTGCTGACACGAGGTATGTTGACTGGAAATACATTGACAGTGAAGAGCACCGAGACTTCTTTCCCTATGTGCATGAGAGCTTTACTGCATGCGGAATTGCTGATTTTGTGGGTCAAGAGCTGACAGCTTGGAATGATGAGATGATCATGCAGTTCTACGCCACATCCCACTTCTATCCTGATGGCAAGATCACCTGGATGACTGAAGGTCAAAGGTTTTCTTCGTCTGTTGAAGAATGGGCAGAACTTCTGAATGCTCCAGTGCAGAGAGAGGACGACATTGATGTCTATGGGATTCCTAAGAAGAGTCATGATTCCATGAAGAACATGTACAAGGAGATCCCCGCTGCTGATTTGGAAGGGTGGAAGCTTGGCTCAGTGTACTATCTCCAGGCAGGTCTGACCACCACTAACACTATTTTGAGGCATACCTTGATGCCCAAGTCTGGAGACCACCGCATGATTCGAGGCTATTCTATCAACATGCTGCACATTCTCGATGAGAAGGCACCTTTCAAGGTAATGGACTTAATGGTAGAGACCATTAAGAGGACTGCAGCTGACCAGAAGAGGTCTTGTGGGTTTGCCCCGCAGATTCAGATGCTCATCAATGCCAAGTTTGGCACGGGCAAATTCATGTTGGATAGGAAGCACTTGCCACTGCAGCCAGAGCATGAGGACAACGTAGTTGTGATGGATGAGGAGGATCCAACCTCAGTTGAAGGACAAGCCAAAATCGAAGCTGCGAAGAAAGCTAAAGCTGACAAAGAGGCAGCAGCAGCAGCAGCCAAGCCAAAGAGCTTCGGAGAGCAGATTCTTGATGCTACCCAGAGGATTGAACAACGCCTGGCCAGCATTGAGCAATCTCAGGAAAGCCTAGAGAGGATTGTTGAGGACAAGATCCACGCTCTGGACGTGAAGCTGACAGAGATTCAGGTGTCCGTCAACAAACTTGAGGCAGACATGGAGGAAGCAAGGCAGGAGAGAGCAGAACTCATGCAGGATGATCTAGTCCAGGACTCTCATCGCCAGACTGCTCCGGTTCCCAGAGGATCCAGATCTGCAGCTATCCCAGTGACTGACTCCAGGGCTACCACTTCAGCACCAGCCACAGCTCCAGCAGTTACTCCAGCTCTAGCATCCACTCCTCCAGCGCAGACATCAGCAGAAGTCTTTGCCGATGCAGTCATTTCTACACCGACATCTACCCAGACGGGAGCCGCCAGTAGAGCCCGCAGTGACGCTTAGCTCTATACCTTTTCGAACTTTTTGGTAACTTGTTGCCAAAGGGGGAGAAATTGTATAGATCATAGGGCTTCGAGAGAGAGAGTGCTCTTTCGTTCTTTTGCCGGTTTCTTTGAGATACATTGGTTTCTTTTGGTCTTTCGAAACTTTCAGTGTGCTTGCTACTACGTTTGATGCTACCTTAATGAGTGCTTAGTCATACTATGCTTTAATGTGTGCTTAATGCTTATCATATGCTATTCCTTATTGTATGGCTATTTACTCTTGTCTTGGTGATTGAGTGCATGTTATTCATTCTTATCATTTTGTGCGCTCCATCAAGATGTATGTGACATGGAAGAGTGACCCATAATCCTAATCGATTGTGCATTTGCATTCAAACGCAAATTTTAAATAATGCACAAATTTAGGGGGAGCTCTTGTTTATCACATACTTCTCAAAGCGACGATATTATTCATTGATTATATCTTTTGTCGAAGCTTTGATCTATATGTTGTCATCAATTACCAAAAAGGGGGAGATTGAAAGTGCAACTAATCCCCGGGTGGTTTTGGTAATTAATAACAACATATATATCATTGAACTAATATTTACTTGAGAATCATTTCAGAGAAGTTCGATGATATGGGTATGGAAATGTCTGAAGAAGTGGACCCCTCTAAATGCTAAGACAAGCATTGGCAAAAGCTCAAGACTCTATTTTTGGTTCAGTGATCAAAGATCACATTGAGTCCATAGGAAAAGCCAATACTATTAAAAGGGGATGAGGTTGTGTTGATGATCTGGTTGCTCAAGTGCTTAGTGATCTAGCTCCCTCAACTATCAGCAACTTTCACTACTTAACACACTCATAAGTAATCTCGGACAAACCGATTCTGCAAACTCAGTCCCACCGAGATGAACCACCTCAGCTATTCTTCCAAACCCTAATTTCTCGGTCCATCCGATTTTGAGTTCCGGTCTCACCGAAACTGGACTGCCAACCTTCTGTAACCAATTGACATCACTTCGGAATATCCGAGTTATTAATTTCGGTCCCACCGAGAATGGCAAGCTCCTACCTTTGACTCACATCGGACACACCGAGATAGTATTTTCGGTCCCACCGAAAATCCCAACGTTCACTATATTTGAACTTTCGGTCTGACCGAGTTTTCACTTCGGTCTCACCGAGATTGCTCAATTATGTGTGTAACGGTTGGATTTTGTGTGGAGGCTATATATACCCCTCCACCCCCTCTTCATTCGTTAGGAGAGCCATCAGAAAGTCTACCACTCCTACCATACACTTTCTGAGAAGAGAACCACCTACCCTTGTGTTGAGATCAAGTCATTCCATTCCTACCATATGAAACTTGATTTCTAGCCTTCCCAAGTTGCTTTCCACTCAATCCTTTCTTCCACCACAGCCATATCAGTGAGGAGAGTTGAGTGTTGGGGAGATTATCATTTGAAGCACAAGAGCAAGGAGTTCATCATCATCAACAACATCTATTACCTTTTGGAGGGTGGTGCCTCCTAGATTGGTTAGGTGTCGCTTGGGAGCCTCCGTCTTTGAGATGTGGAGTTGAACCAAGAAGTTTGTAAGGGCAAGGAGATCGCCTACTTCGTGAAGATCTACCCCGAGTAAGGCTAGTCCTCCGTGGGCGTAGGCCATGATGGAATAGACAAGGTTGCTTCTTCGTGGACCCTTCGTGGGTGGAGCCCTCCGTGGACTCGCGCAGCCGCTACCCTCCGTGGGTTGAAGTCTCCATCAACATGGATGTACGATAGCACCACCTATCGGAACCACGACAAAAATCTTCGTGTCTCCAAACTGCGTTTGATCTTCTCCACCTCTCTTTACTACATGTGCAATTTACTTTCCGCTACTTATACTCTAGAATTGCATGTGTAGGGTGTTACTTGAATTGATCTTAATTGTGAAACTGCCAAAAACTTTGCTTAATCAAAAGGCAGATTTTTATATTGTCAAGTAGTCTAATCACCCCCCCTCTAGACATACTTTCGATCCTACATACTGTCTTGTGCATATTTGGTTTCCCTTATATATCAGTCAAGGTTATAGTAATGTAATTGATGAGTTCATGCATGCGTGCGCAGCTTCCACTATATTCTCTTAGAGATTAAGCTAGAGAAGGGAGTAGTAACTGTCTTGGACTCTAAACGTAAAGATCCCGAGGAGTATGCGGACATTACTCAAATGCTCGACATGTAAGTTAAATCGATCAATATTATCCACCATGCATATCAGAAACTTCATTTCTGATATCAAGTAATTGTTTTCTTTGTCTGGCAGGGTTTGGAGAAAATTCACCAAAAAAGCTCCGGGACTGCCGAAGAAGCTAGAATTTAGATACCCGAAAGTAAGTACTATATAGTAGCATGTTCCGCGCGCGCATCTCCTATATCTTGATTCAAGCGCTAGTTTCATCAATACCATTTGGCATTCTTGCTTATCAGTTTGATTGACCTCTATTTCTTGTAAAGTGGTTGTGGCAGGAACCCGGGAATGATTACTGTGGATACTACATTTGCGAGTCCATCCGCCACACGACCTGTGAGCGCGGCTACTCTGAAGCATAATTTGAAGTGCGTAAGCAATTAATAATATTCACAATTTTATAGCATCATTTCATGTATTGACCCCCTACTTCAAATTAGATGTTTCGGATGCGGGATGAACTCCTAACACCAGATCGTCTGCGAGCAATTCAAGAGGAATTGGCGGCATTCTTCCTGGAACACGTGATCGCGCCAGACGGAGAATACTATGTGGACCATGCGTCCATCCTATAGGAGATTATATTTGTAAGAGATAATTATTGTATATATGTACCCGGTAGTGTCGGATAGATATGTTGATTATACGATCTTCTGTTTCCTTCGTTTGCTTTACTAGCTAGCTAGCTAGCTAGCGTGTCTAGTCCTCTCTATACGTATGTGTAGTACGTAGCGTCGACCAAGCACGGACATAAGAGAGGACACTTCTCTCTATTAATTAGCTAGCTAACACAATATGAAACACCTAAATTAACCCCCCAAAACCTCCAACCCCCCTCCCCTTTCAAAAAAAAACAAAAACCACAGCCACAGAAATGCTGACGCGTGGATGCCTTTTGGTCCCGGTTGGTGCCACCAACCGGGACCAAAGCCCCTCCTGCCTGGGCTCGGCGCACAGGCCACGTGGACACCCATCTGCCCCTGTTCTGGATTGAACCGGGACTAAAGGGTCAGAGCATTAGTACCGACACTTTTGTCCCGGTTCAGGAACCGGGGCTAAAGGCCCAAACGAACCAGGTCTGATGACCCTTTATCTACTAGTGAAGAACGCTCGACAACGGAGATGGAAGGGAAGATCATATACATGTCATAAGAAAGGGAGTTTATTTACTGCTCCCTCGATGTATTGTTTCCTTTGTTTGGAGATTGATTACCATCCTTGAGTTAAGTGATTGAGCGATTTTTTCTGAAAATCAATTATTTGTTTTCTAATTATTGTGATTGAGTGATTTAAGGTAAGGTGAATTAATTTAGATTTGATATTTAGAGATTGTTCGTGATTGATTCTACATTACTAAATAACTTGTGCCAGTATGGAAAGTTCTGATCTGTTCAGATTTTTTTCGTTGTGTGAGAGCCGTTTGAACTCCATCCGGAATTATATTCAAGATGGGGACATATATATTTGTAAAGTGCATACGGATCTGAATGTCGCAGATCCGTTGTGACGCCCGAAGACCGACGTCCCAGAAGATTCCCGAAGATTCCAGATGTTCCGGGTTGCCCGTGTGTTTCTTTTGAGCTTGTGTTATTTATTTTTCCATTGCATCATGCCATCATGCCATCATGTCATTTTTATTTTGCATCTCAACCTAAATAAACCGTGTGGACCTTCGGTCCATTAAAATCGAGGGAAGGTGACTTCTCTTTAAAACATATAAAAGCCTCCTAATATTTATGGAGCTATATTAATAAATATTCCATTCTTGGAATTAAGCATAACACACTTGCATATTTCCCCATGCTTTTCCTACTTCGAGTTCCCTTCAAAAACCTTGCCATTAATTCTTTTCCGTTGTTTCGAGGTTCCTCCAAAAATTTGAACATTTTTGGACACTTCAATAATCACGTCTCAGTTCAAACCTATTTGAATTAAATTCAAATATGTTTGAATTATTTTTTCCGATCATGCCTTTCTTATTTTTCTCGGTCCTTGCTCATTTTATGATGCCCGAGAAAAATGCTCCCGTGTGCTATCTTTTCCCTAACCCCCTCCTTTTTTTCGTTCTTCTCTTTTGTTTCTGCTAAGAAATAAAAAAGAAAGAAAACTCCACCGGCTCAGGCCAATTCCCTCTGGCCCAATTCCTCCTTCACCTTGGGCCTCCCAAGCCGCGGCCCATCTTCCCAGCCCGCACCCCACCTAACCCTAAGCCCCAAATCGCTCCTCTCCCTCTCCCCCTGTGCGCCGCCGCTATCTCTCGTTCGACCGCATCCCCCTCGTCCTCCCGTTTTCCCCATCGAGCCCGATCTCCCTCTCCCGTCTTCCTTCCTCCCTCCGAGAGCCCGATCTCCTCGACCCCGCACCCCATGCCCGATCCCTCGTTCCCCCGAAGCGCTCGCTCTCGGCCGAATCTCCCCTGCTTCGATCCTCCTCGCCTCGTTCTCTCTGCCTCCCTCGCCCCTCCGCGCCAGCGCGCCCCAAGGCCGGACGCGAGCGCGTCCTCCAGCAAGGCCGCCACCATGTGCGCAGGCCAGGAGCCCAGGTCCCGCGCCCGGCCTCGTTCCGCCCGCGGCCAGGCCGCCTCCCGGAGCCCGGCGCCGCCCCGACGCAGGAGCCCCGCGCCGCCGAGCCTCCATGGCGCCTCGCTCCCGCCCCAGCTCGGCTCCCTCCGCACTCCCTCCTCACGCCGCATCACCCACAGGCCGGCGCCCGTGCTGCCTCGCCGCGGCCTTCTCCAGCGCCCGCCTTCCCTCGCGCGGACGCCGCCCTTCCGTCGCTCGTCCAGGGCGCCAGCTCGCCCTGCTGCCTCTGCCTCGTCGGCCGCCCTCCATCTCCAGCGGAAGACTCCGCCCCGAGCCAGCTCCAGGAGCCCGTGCCGCAGCATCTCCTCTCTGACGCCGCAGCTTCTCCAGCCACCTCGCCTCGAGCCGCCAAGACCTTGCTGTTTTTTTTCTTTTTGTTGTGAAGGCCGCAGCCGCTAAACCGGGGACGCCAAGATCTTCGAACGAGGGACCCCGAGACGTCAAGTACCTCTTGGATTCGTCAAGTCCGACGACAAGTGTTCCGGTACCGTCGCAAGTATTGAGACCGGCGAGTCCGAAGACACCAAGTACCACGACGTAGACGACCTCGAGAACGACTACATGAACGTGTACGACTACATGTGTGATGCGCCAAGTACCCCTACGGCCCCGACAAGTACCACGATGACCCGAACGACTACGAAACGTGAACGACTACATCGCCGAGACCCTCAAGTACCTCTACGAACGAACGACTACTCGGATCAAGTACCACTACCGTCGCCCCGAAGATGCCCGACGTCGCAAGTACCACGACACGTGAACGTCTACCGTCGTCGGAGACCCGTGAACAACTACTTCCTCTACGGAATGGCTACTTCCTCTACGAGTTGCGAGAACGACTACCTCCACTACTTCCCTCTACGGAATGGCTACTTCCTCTCCGAACGTGAACGCCTTCTTCCTCTACGTCTCGAACCGCCCCGAAACGCACGCTTCAAAGATATAACGAGACGACCCCGTGGATGACTCGTGGAATGCTTGCTTGTGTTGTATGAAATGTGTCCTTGTGTGCACCGTGCCGTTTCATCTTTGTCATGTTCCCCGGTTGCCTCGCCACCGACTCGTGGGAACCCGGAAGCCGGGATCGCCCCACCTTTCATCTCGTTTGACTCACCCACGCCATCTGTCTTTGCCCGGTCTCGCAACGAGTTACCGGCACCGATAGGATGCCGTTGCATCATTTTTGGATCGTCGCCGTGGCACCCTTTTCCATTCCACCATGGTGACAATACTTCATATCTCTTAATGTCAACCCTTTTAATAAATTGCATAAAACTTGATCATGGCATCCGCATCATGTTAACAACATTGATATGTTTAATTGTTGTTTGCTTATAATTATTAAACATGCTCATGGGGATTTTCCGGATATGTTGTTGTTATTTCCGGCCTCATTTAAAATGTCTTATTAGTGTAGTTTTATTATGCTTCACCTCTTGCCATGTTAAAAACATTTAATCTTGTCTTGTAAATAACGAGAGTCAACTAAATAATTAAATGTGGTGTTTCGTCAATATGCAACTCGTTGCATATTGATCTCCACTTTACTTGTAGATTTGTTTGTGCACTTTGCCATGCCATGCATATTTAAACCGGACATGCATCATACTTGTTTGTGCATCGTATGCCATGTTAATGATTGTGTGTTTACCGTGTTGTTTGTTTCTTTCCGGTTGCTTCTCTTGTTAGCTTCGGTTTCATTCCGGAGTTGTGAGGTTTCGCTCGACTGTTGCTCCGTCTGCTTCATGGATCCGTTCTTCTCCCTTGTGGATTCCCAGGCAAGATGATCATACCCTTGGATACCTTTACTACCATTGCCATGCTTAGTTGTCTCGATGCTATCGTTACATGTTGCGATACCCATCTTTTATGTCAGCCTCTCCTTGTTGCCTTGAAACCTCTAACCTTGACACCTTCCTAGCAAAACCACTGTTTGGCTATGTTACCGCTTGCTCAGCCCCGCTTGCTTAGTCCTTCTTATAGCGTTGTTAGTTGCAGGTGAAGATGAAGTTCGTTCCAGGAGGGAACTTGTTGTTGGTATATCACAATATCTACAATTATTATTAACACACCTATATACTGGGCATGGGTGGAAGGCTTGGCCTTTTGCTCGGTGTTTTGTTCCACTCATGCCACCTTAGGCGCCGATAAACCGGCATTATGTTCCTTGATTTTGCGTTCCTAACACGATGGGTGGATGGGGACCCCTTGACAGTTCGACTTTGAATAAAACTCCTCCAGCAAGGCCCAACATTGGTTTTAATTTGCCTCATAATAACAACTTAATTAATTAATTAAATTTGCATAGGAAGTTAGCGCTACCCGAGGATTCTTAATTCTACATAACAGGGGGGGCCAGTGCTGATGGTGTTGGTCCCAAACTAGAGCCACTTGCGGATACCACCCAGTTCGCTGGGGTCTTCGGTATCTGTACGTACTGCTCATCCGGACGTGGCCTGAGACGAGATACGCGCGGCTACTATCAGGGTGTCGGCACGCCGGGAGGTCTTGCTGGACTTGTTTTACCATTGTCGAAATGACTTGTGCTACCGGGATGCCGAGCCTGATCGGATTTTCCCTAAGATAAGGAGTGATGATATTATATTTATCACTTCAGCTAATCGTGAGAGCTTTTGATGGGCTAAGTTGGGACACCCCTGCAGGGTTATGAACTTTCGAAAGCCGTGCCCGCGGTTATGTGGCAGATTGGAATTTGTTAATGTCCGGTTGTAGAAAACTTGACAGATGATCCGAAGTAAAACACACAACTGTGTGAGTAACCGTGACTGTCTCTTTTCACTTTGAGAAGAGAACACGGTGGGGTTATGTTTGACCGTATGTAGTTAGGATCTTTAGCGATCACCTCTTTTGCGACCGCTTGCGTAGCTTCTCATCTTATTCTGGTACTCGTAAGTTAGCCACCATATTGCTTAGTCGCTGCTGCAACCTCACCACTTTACCTCTTCCTACCCTCAAAGCTTTGCTAGTCTTGTTACCCATGGTTATGGGATTGCTAAGTCCTCGTGGCTCACAGATACTACAACACCAGATGCAGGTTCAGCCGAGTTTGATGCAGAAGCTGGTTCAAGTTCTTCACCAGGAGCTCGATGAAGAGTTTGACGGTTTGCTTGTGACGTTTCGACGATCAGTAGTGGTTTCTACTAGGATTCGATCCTGACCTGTGGCTTTATGTTGTTTTGGTATCTTTCTTTTGGATCTTCACCCGTAGTCGGGTTGTGATGTTTTGAATGATGTTATGCTTATGTAATGTATTGTGTGAAGTGGCGAGTGTAAGCCAACTATCCTCTTTTGTTTTTAATCCCTCTTTTACATGAGTTGTGCAAAGATACCAAACTTGAGATCATTCTAGGATGGGCTTATACCTTTAAGTCGTGCCTCGACACGTAGGAGGTATAGTCCCATCCTGGGCATTACAAGTTGGTATTCAGAGCCTTCTCCGACCTAGAAGCCCCCACTGATTGATCGAATCGTTGACGGTTCAGTCTAGGCACACACTGAAAACTTTTTGAGTCCTATATTATATCGGAGAGTAGGATTTCTTTGCTTCTCATCCCCTTTCTCTCTGGTGAGGACTCCTGACGATTACTTTTTTCTCTTCTAGTTTCAAAAATTGCACCAATTTTTTTTTAGGATCCCGCGAGTATTCTGGGATTGTTTCGATGTTCTTGTGACAAGGATATTGTTCTCGATGCCTCCTGTTACCGAGGAGTTGAGCTTCGGGGTATCATTGTAACAAGCATATCGCAGCAGTACTAAATACTTAAGACGGCCGACATCGAAAATCTCTCCTATACGGCCAGTAGCAAGATAACCCCGACATCACCCAGTACTGGGGAGGTAGTTCGAGAGTATTGCCATAGCTTGTTATAGTGGATGCTTTTCGAAGGTCCGAGGTACACAGTTTCCGAGAAAGACTGGTTATGTGTTGAAGGATGGATACACCTGGATGTAGGTTTAGAGTTGATTGCGCGGTGCTTCCCGTGTATCCCCAACACCTGATTGCATAACTGGAAACTTTCGGAAATCTATAGGTGGGTTCATCTAGTAGTTCTAGGCATTCTTCCAACGGATGCACGATATGAAGTTTGGGGTTCTACATTGAGTGAAGTGGTTTTATGGACTTGTTCTGATCGGGAGTTGCATCTTAAAGGGTCCTTGGCTATGCTGATCCGGGGATTGCAAAACCCTTTTGTAACACGTTCCATGAGCTTTCAGCACGAAGATGTCGAACGAAGCTTCTATCTTGCATTTGTTCTATCTGTTCCTTGTTCCTTTTTATTTTATCTTTTGTTCTCCAAGTGGCTTCTCGACAAGTTGATGTAACTGCGGAATTCATTCCTTCAATCCTCTGTTCGAATGATATTGTGAAGATGATGCGCAACACATCTACCCTTTGTTTCGTTTTGATTCTGGTATTCGAGTTGCTTCGATGATAAATGTTGATTCCATACCTTTTCTATTCGGTGTTCTCATATTTCTATGGGAGTGCTAATTCTTTTGATCATCAAGATGGTCATGTTAATACTTTTCAACCGGTGTCCATTTTGTTCATCCCAAGTTGTCTTTGTTTTCCCCGCCCTCCCACCCTTTTTCTTCTTGGAGCCAGAAATTCTCAGATGAAGTATCCATTTTATTCATGTGACATTCCTTCATTCTTTTCCTTCAATGTTCTTATCCGGTGAATTATCGTGAAGATGCTCAAGAGCTTCAAGTCATCATTCTTTTGTTCTCAATTCTGCCGGTGGATGTAATTCAAGATTTCGGTGTTGATCTTATCATTTTCCTCACTTCACAATGCTTTCATATTCCGGTGCACCAATTAATCATTCTTCTCTTGCTATTCATATCCGGAGTGCTAAAGATTCATAATTCCATTCTTATCCCGTCCAACTATTTTGAGGTTTGTTATCTTACTCAAGCCATTTAATTCAACCGGTGCAATATCTCTTCAGCAATCTTTTCAACGGTGATTTCTTTGAGTGGGCCCTAACCCACAGGTCTTTTTCACAGGATCTTACCCGACTCTTCTAATTATTTTCTGGAGTTATACTCAAATTCTTTTCAAAGTGTGACGTAAGTATGATTCCATCAGTCACATGCCTTCTCCAAGATCGCTTTCAAATTCTTGTTCATCATTGGTTCAACCTTTTAATTCTTCATTCCGGAGTGCTCAACAACTCTTCATGGCATTTCTCGTTTTCACTCTCAACGTTGGAGACCGGAGAAGAGTTTCTCTTAAATCTTGACCCGTTATCTTGTTGAGTTGTGGTTCTAACTTCATGCCATCCTCATTAGTGTTCCGTTTGTGAGGAATTCTTTTATGCCATCCGGAGCATTTCATGAATTCTTCCCATTGTGATCCTCCGAAGGCCATCATTTCAGAATATTTCTTCGTTCTCAGTTTTCAACTTCGTCCTCCAACTATTCTTAATTGATGCCTCTTCGTTCGTCTCCATATTCTTACGGTGGTTCTTTCAAGTTTACATTCCCGTTGTTATCGTTTTCATTCATTTGTTCTTTTCACAATCCTACCGGTGCTTTGTTGAAGATTTATCCAAACTTGTGCTAGATCTCTCTTTAATTCCTTGCAACGAGAATAAGTTGTATGCCAAATCCTTTGGTTGTCATCAATTTAAATTGGTGAAGGAGATGCATGACATAATTCTTATTCTTATTCCTTCAAGGTGATTTAATCTCTGTTTTCCCGGAGCTTGTTCATCATATCATATCCTTGGTTCTAAGTTGTTCATCTTGTTTTCCGGAGCTCCAAATTATTTCAATTATATCATTTCAAAGCTCCAACTAATTCATCGCGGGCCTTGAATCTTATTCTTTTCTCCTTTCACTTCTCATGCTTTCATTACCGGAGTTCTTCATGGTGGTTCATCATGTTTTAATTCATCCTCGAAGTCTTCATCAAGATTCTTGTTGGAGCTCAAGCATTCTTCATCATGCTTTCCAATTGCAATTCTATCTACCTTATCTGTTAAGATGGTGTTATGTCATTCTTGACAATTCCTTCATGTTTTATGATTCACGAGTTTCAAGAATGGGATATTTAAACCCATCATTTTTCTTGGTTCAGGAGATACTTTTCAACCCTCTTTTTCATCTCTTGGAGTTATCTTGGGTTGTAATTCACCTAAAAGCTTTCCTTGAGAATTGTTGCTATTATGGTGCTTATAAATGACCCAAGTTCTTCATTTATCATTCCGATGAATTAAGTTTTTCATCTCCTTGTTGATCTCAATGCAATCAATTTGTTTCTGTTAGTGGCTGGTTGTCACCTCTTAATTTTGAGATGTTTTCCATAAGCCCACATCAAGCTTATTCGTTTTCGTTGTTGATTTTTCCAACAACTCTGTTCAACCCTTCCTTGTAAGGATGATCTTTCAAATTCAATTTTGAGAGATGTTGTCATTTTCTTCTCCGTTCTTTCTTCCCAACGATCTAGCATCTATTCTTTCGTTCCGGAGGCTTTGTAATATTGCTCTCTTAAACCATCATCTTGTCATATCGAGATCATGTTCTTTCCCTTGCTTATCTTTTAACCGGAGAGTTGTATTCTTCATTCAAGTTCTCTCATCTTATCAAGTTTTAAACTCTCTTTTAACCGGAGTGCTGTCTGAATCTTTCTTACCTTGTGCCATTCTTTTAATTATTTCAGAGGCAATATGTTGTTGTTTTCATCAAGTATCATTCCATCTCCTCAAGTTCTTGTTCAATTCCTTCCATTTTCAGACGGAGTGCTGTCCAAATTCTGTCATTCTTATTCCTTGGCTATACCATTGCGGTTTCTTATTCTTTTCGTCCGTGAGCTCTTGTTTCATGTCTTTCAACCTACAAGGTTCTATTTGTGCTCCTTGTTCCTCTTTCTAACGGAGTGTTTTCAACTTCGTTCATCTCCGTTGCATTCTTCTTTCATTTTGTTCAACCTCTCAAGGTTCTTTGGTTTCACTTGTCTGTCAAAGAAGCAACTTTGTTTTACCTCTTCCTCTTCCGTTTTTACCCGGTGATATCTCTAGGATCTCGGGTCGAGATCCTCTGTTAGTGTGGGAGAGTTGTGACGCCCGAAGACCGACGTCCCAGAAGATTCCCGAAGATTCCAGATGTTCCGGGTTGCCCGTGTGTTTCTTTTGAGCTTGTGTTATTTATTTTTGCATTGCATCATGCCATCATGCCATCATGTCATTTTTATTTTGCATCTCAACCTAAATAAACCGTGTGGACCTTCGGTCCATTAAAATCGAGGGAAGGTGACTTCTCTTTAAAACATATAAAAGCCTCCTAATATTTATGGAGCTATATTAATAAATATTCCATTCTTGGAATTAAGCATAACACACTTGCATATTTCCCCATGCTTTTCCTACTTCGAGTTCCCTTCAAAAACCTTGCCATTAATTATTTTCCGTTGTTTCGAGGTTCCTCCAAAAATTTGAACATTTTTGAACACTTCAATAATCACGTCTCAGTTCAAACCTATTTGAATTAAATTCAAATATGTTTGAATTATTTTTTCCGATCATGCCTTTCTTATTTTTCTCGGTCCTTGCTCATTTTATGATGCCCGAGAAAAATGCTCCCGTGTGCTATCTTTTCCCTAACCCCCTCCTTTTTTTTCGTTCTTCTCTTTTGTTTCTGCTAAGAAATAAAAAAGAAAGAAAACTCCACCGGCTCAGGCCAATTCCCTCTGGCCCAATTCCTCCTTCCCCTTGGGCCTCCCAGGCCGCGGCCCATCTTCCCAGCCCGCACCCCACCTAACCCTAAGCCCCAAATCGCTCCTCTCCCTCTCCCCCTGTGCGCCGCCGCTATCTCTCGTTCGACCGCATCCCCCTCGTCCTCCCGTTTTCCCCATCGAGCCCGATCTCCCTCTCCCGTCTTCCTTCCTCCCTCCGAGAGCCCGATCTCCTCGACCCCGCACCCCATGCCCGATCCCTCGTTCCCCCGAAGCGCTCGCTCTCGGCCGAATCTCCCCTGCTTCGATCCTCCTCGCCTCGTTCTCTCTGCCTCCCTCGCCCCTCCGCGCCAGCGCGCCCCAAGGCCGGACGCGAGCGCGTCCTCCAGCAAGGCCGCCGCCATGTGCGCAGGCCAGGAGCCCAGGTCCCGCGCCCGGCCTCGTTCCGCCCGCGGCCAGGCCGCCTCCCGGAGCCCGGCGCCGCCCCGACGCAGGAGCCCCGCGCCGCCGAGCCTCCATGGCGCCTCGCTCCCGCCCCAGCTCGGCTCCCTCCACACTCCCTCCTCACGCCGCATCACCCACAGGCCGGCGCCCGTGCTGCCTCGCCGCGGCCTTCTCCAGCGCCCGCCTTCCCTCGCGCGGACGCCGCCCTTCCGTCGCTCGTCCAGGGCGCCAGCTCGCCCTGCTGCCTCTGCCTCGTCGGCCGCCCTCCATCTCCAGCGGAAGACTCCGCCCCGAGTCAGCTCCAGGAGCCCGTGCCGCTGCATCTCCTCTCTGACGCCGCAGCTTCTCCAGCCACCTCGCCCCGAGCCGCCAAGACCTTGCTGTTTTTTTTTCTTTTTGTTGTGAAGGCCGCAGCCGCTAAACCGGGGACGCCAAGATCTTCGAACGAGGGACCCCGAGACGTCAAGTACCTCTTGGATTCGTCAAGTCCGACGACAAGTGTTCCGGTACCGTCGCAAGTATTGAGACTGGCGAGTCCGAAGACACCAAGTACCACAACGTAGACGACCTCGAGAATGACTACATGAACATGTACGACTACATGTGTGATGCTCCAAGTACCCCTACGGCCCCGACAAGTACCACGATGACCCGAACGACTACGAAACGTGAACGACTACGTCGCCGAGACCCTCAAGTACCTCTACGAACGAACGACTACTCGGATCAAGTACCACTACCGTCGCCCCGAAGATGCCCGACGTCGCAAGTACCACGACACGTGAACGTCTACCGTCGCCGGAGACCCGTGAGCAACTACTTCCTCTTCGGCCGTGTACCACTACTTCCTCTACGAGTTGCGAGAACGACTACCTCCACTACTTCCCTCTACGGAATGGCAACTTCCTCTTCGAACGTGAACGCCTTCTTCCTCTACGTCTCGAACCGCCCCGAAACGCACGCTTCAAAGGTATAACGAGACGACCCCGTGGATGACTCGTGGAATGCTTGCTTGTGTTGTATGAAATGTTTCCTTGTGTGCACCGTGTCGTTTCATCTTTGTCATGTTCCTCGGTTGCCTCGCCACCGACTCGTGGGAACCCGGAAGCCGGGATCGCCCCACCTTTCATCTCGTTTGACTCACCCACGCCATCTTTCTTTGCCCGGTCTCGCAACGAGTTACCGGCACCGATAGGATGCCGTTGCATCATTTTCGGATCGTCGCCGTGGCACCCTTTTCCATTCCACCATGGTGACAATACTTCATATCTCTTAATGTCAACCCTTTTAATAAATTGCATAAAACTTGATCATGGCATCCGCATCATGTTAACAACATTGATATGTTTAATTGTTGTTTGCTTATAATTATTAAACATGCTCATGGGGATTTTCCGGATATGTTGTTGTTATTTCCGGCCTCATTTAAAATGTCTTATTAGTGTAGTTTTATTATGCTTCACCTCTTGCCATGTTAAAAACATTTAATCTTGTCTTGTAAATAACGAGAGTCAACTAAATAATTAAATGTGGTGTTTCGTCAATATGCAACTCGTTGCATATTGATCTCCACTTAACTTGTAGATTTGTTTGTGCACTTTGCCATGCCATGCATATTTAAACCGGACATGCATCATACTTGTTTGTGCATCGTATGCCATGTTAATGATTGTGTGTTTACCGTGTTGTTTGTTTCTTTCCGGTTGCTTCTCTTGTTAGCTTCGGTTTCGTTCCGGAGTTGTGAGGTTTCGCTCGACTGTTGCTCCGTCTGCTTCATGGATCCGTTCTTCTCCCTTGTGGATTCCCAGGCAAGATGATCATACCCTTGGATACCTTTACTACCATTGCCATGCTTAGTTGTCTCGATGCTATCGTTACATGTTGCGATACCCATCTTTTATGTCAGCCTCTCCTTGTTGCCTTGAAACCTCTAACCTTGACACCTTCCTAGCAAAACCACTGTTTGGCTATGTTACCGCTTGCTCAGCCCCGCTTGCTCAGTCCTTCTTATAGCGTTGTTAGTTGCAGGTGAAGATGAAGTTCATTCCAGGAGGGAACTTGTTGTTGGTATATCACAATATCTACAATTATTATTAACACACCTATATACTGGGCATGGGTGGAAGGCTTGGCCTTTTGCTCGGTGTTTTGTTCCACTCATGCCACCTTAGGCGCCGATAAACCGGCATTATGTTCCTTGATTTTGCGTTCCTAACACGATGGGTGGATGGGGACCCCTTGACAGTTGGACTTTGAATAAAACTCCTCCAGCAAGGCCCAACATTGGTTTTAATTTGCCTCATAATAACAACTTAATGAATTAATTAAATTTACATAGGGAGTTAGCGCTACCCGAGGATTCTTAATTCTACATAACAGGGGGGGCAGTGCTGATGGTGTTGGTCCCAAACTAGAGCCACTTGCGGATACCACCCAGTTCGCTGGGGTCTTCGGTATCTGTACGTACTGCTCATCCGGACGTGGCCTGAGACGAGATACGCGCGGCTACTATCAGAGTGTCGGCACGCCGGGAGGTCTTGCTGGACTTGTTTTACCATTGTCGAAATGACTTGTGCTACCGGGATGCCGAGCCTGATCGGATTTTCCCTAAGATAAGGAGTGATGATATTATATTTATCACTTCAGCTAATCGTGAGAGCTTGTGATGGGCTAAGTTGGGACACCCCTGCAGGGTTATGAACTTTCGAAAGCCGTGCCCGCGGTTATGTGGCAGATTGGAATTTGTTAATGTCCGGTTGTAGAAAACTTGACAGATGATCCGAAGTAAAACACACAACTGTGTGAGTAACCGTGACTGTCTCTTTTCACTTTGAGAAGAGAACACGGTGGGGTTATGTTTGACCGTATGTAGTTAGGATCTTTAGCGATCACCTCTTTTGCGACCGCTTGCGTAGCTTCTCATCTTATTCTGGTACTCGTAAGTTAGCCACCATATTGCTTAGTCGCTGCTGCAACCTCACCACTTTACCTCTTCCTACCCTCAAAGCTTTGCTAGTCTTGTTACCCATGGTTATGGGATTGCTGAGTCCTCGTGGCTCACAGATACTACAACACCAGATGCAGGTTCAGCCGAGTTTGATGCAGAAGCTGGTTCAAGTTCTTCACCAGGAGCTCGATGAAGAGTTTGACCGTTTGCTTGTGACGTTTCGACGATCAGTAGTGGTTTCTACTAGGATTCGATCCTGACCTGTGGCTTTATGTTGTTTTGGTATCTTTCTTTTAGATCTTCACCCGTAGTCGGGTTGTGATGTTTTGAATGATGTTATGCTTATGTAATGTATTGTGTGAAGTGGCGAGTGTAAGCCAACTATCCTCTTTTGTTTTTAATCCCTCTTTTACATGAGTTGTGCAAAGATACCAAACTTGAGATCATTCTAGGATGGGCTTATACCTTTAAGTCATGCCTCGACACGTAGGAGGTATAGTCCCATCCTGGGCATTACATCCGTTGACTAAACCTCTTCCACGAGCAAAACATGATCAACACCAGAACTTCGATTCAATTGCTGGAACTAGATTTTAAGTGGTATTTACCTGGTAAGCATATCTTCCAAGTACCGTATACATAATATATATTGCCGAAATTCTGTTTGATACCTGGATTTGCAAGCCCTCTCGTAAGATCTTCGATTCAATTGCTTCTTGTTAACTGCACTAATTTGTGATCTGTCTCTCTCCAGGGCATGGCTATCGAATCCTATATGAAGATGTACAGGCAAAAAATATAGCAACTGAGTCTCTGCTAGCTAACTATAAAAAAGAAGATTCCATTGGATAGTATGAGGAAGAAAATACAGCAACTGAGTCTCTGCTAGCTAACTATAAAAAAGAAGATTCCATTGGATAGTATGAGGAAGATGCAGAAGAAAGAGACAGGGACAGGTTCCATTGGGTTGGTGGCCTTTTTTAGATCGATACCTGGGGAGGTCACGGCCTCGGCAGAGCTCTGTCCGGGCTTATAGGGCGTAGATGTGGGGCGCCATCTCCGCCGCACAGAGCCAGGCTCTCCACCTGTGCTCCAGATTGGAAGGATGGATATGGAGAGGCGACCCTTAGCCACGTCCTGGAACCTGAACTGGAGGAGGAGGGCGCAGGATCGAGAGGGAGAGGCAGCCCATAGCCTCGGCTTGGCAATCCCATTGATCTCGGGGACGTCGGACTCCAGAGGCGGGTGGCGAGCCCTCCATAACAACGACGACGGCCACCTCCAGCATCGCGAGATATAGGGCGACTTGGGAAGGGAGAGGAGCAGCATGCCGGATCCGACGTGCGTTGATTCTGACGCTACCCCGCATCCCGAGCGTCCTCCTCCTCCTTCTGATCGTTGCCCGTGGCAGCGAGGAGCATGCTGAGCAGCCCGTCGCGGTCGGCGGCGCGGGCCTGGAGCGGGCTGGCCTGGGCTTGGCGATAGAGAAAGGGACACGGGACACGGGAGGAGAAGGCTGGGGCACCATGGCTCTCTCCGTGGCCGGATCTCAAGGGGGGGGGGGGAATCTCCACCAGCACCCAGGAACGCGGCTGACCTCGTCCTTCTTCCCTGCAGCACCACCGCACCAGGACAACCCGCTGCTTCCTGTCCTTGTCGCCTGCCTTCCCTGCTTCTTCGCCCCACCACAGTCGGCGACGGGGCTCATAGGGCGCATGAGAAGGAGGTGGGAGGGAGTGGCGGCGGACGAGCGAGGGAGGAGTGAGGGGCGCGGGGCTGTGGATTGGCGCTAGGGTTCGATGCCTTTTTCCTCTCGCTCGCTCGCTGTGGCCCTCCTTCAAGCTTTTATATGTTCAATATGACAAATGACTAAAATACCCTGGTGGGGGCAAGGATATTACATTCTGATGCAATTGAAATTTTATCCGACGGCCGAAGTTGATCGGGTAAATATCCAACGACCCAGAGTGATTTGTATCGAGATCCGACGGTGTGTGTCGCGAGGAGATTTCGATCCGACGGCTAAAAATCCAAACGCCTGAGGAGACTCCATTTTGTTCTGGACTCTAACAATGGGATGATGCATGATCGACGAAGAGGAGAGCTGTGAGCAAAACTGTTTTCAAGCGTCATGGCGTACCAACTTTTCACGTGCATAGATCCCATCCGAACTTAACACATTTTTGATGTCAATCCAGTTGGCTGGTATTAGAAGGGAGAGAGGGATTTGGTGAAATAGTTGTTGTTTATTGCTTGAGCCTCGTGGGCATATATATAGGAGTACATTGTCAACTTGGAGTACAAGACAAGCCGGGACATATCCTAGTCTATCTCGTATTTTCTAACAAAACATAAGAGCATCTCCAGCCGTTGCGCCCCCAAGACGTGCCGAAAGCCGCCGCTTGGGAACGAGTCGGCGCTATTTTAGGCTTGGGTGCTAGTGCGTTCCCAGCCGCCGCCCCCCAGGTCGTCCCCAGGCGCCGATATGGGCCCAGTATCGGTGGTTTCAGCCCATTTTCGGCACTGGATTGGCCCAATTTCCGGCGCAAAACGGCCCACGCTCGACGTGTTTCAGCGCTCATTCAAATAAAATCATCACAAAAATCATCACAGAAGGTATTATTAGTTCTACAAATTATATAGTTCAAACAAATAATAAAAACACTCATATTTCATTGCACGTCGAGCTAGGCATTGCCCTTGAGCCTCCATAGGTGCTCCATTAGATCATGTTGCAGCTGATGATGCACCTGTGGGTCTCGGATCTCCTGATGCATGTTGAGGAAGGCCGTACATGTTGCAGGGAGCTGGTGATCCACTTGGGTAAGAGGACCCTGCCTGTAATATGGTTCAATGTCAAACACTGGCTCTTCCTGCTCGCTCTCAATGATCATGTTGTGCAAAATGACACAACAAGTCATGATCTCCCACATTTGATCTTTCGACCAAGTCTTAGCGGGGTACCGGACAACAACAAATCGAGATTGGAGCACGGCAAATGCTCGCTCGATGATACGTCTCAAACGTATCTACTTTTCCAAACACTTTTGATATTGTTTTGACCTCATTCTTGCATGATTTGGACTAAACTAACCCGGACTGACGCTGTTTTCAGCAGAGCTGCCTGTATGGTCTATTTGTGTGCAGGAAAACGGATTTTTAAGCATCTCAGAAAAATCCACGATAAATCACAGAAAATCCACGCACCCGAAGGAACCAAATACCAGAAGTGGGACCAGAGGGGGGCCAGGGGGTGCCCAGGCGCCCTGTGGGCGCGCCGGGGGGGCGCCTGGGTGGGGCCCACACCCCCTGGTGCCCTACTTTAGCCCGTATTTTTACTCCCGACGCAGAAACCCCAGATCAGAAGTTCTTTCGTAGTTTTTCGTCGCGGAGCCACCGCCACCCTCTGTTCTTCCTCGGGAGGGCTAATCTGGAGGCTGATTTGGCCTCCGGAGAGGGGAGATCGTCGCCATCGTCATCATCATCACCACTCCATCATCCCTCCATGACTTCTTCCTTCATGTGTGAGTAATTCCCCTGCTGTAGGCGAAGGGGATGGTAGGGATTGGATGAGTTAGATCATGTAATAGTTTATCAGATCGTTGGGGGCATGTTGCCTATCATCTACTATGGTGTTTATCATCTTTGCTTCAACTTGTTATTCTTAATGCTTGACACTTAGGGCCCGAGTGCCATGATTTCAGATCTGAACCATATGTGTTTGTATGAATATATTTGTGTTCGTGATCCTATCTATGAGTTGTTTGCACCTGTTACGGTTCGGAACCGGCGATCCCAAAAGTGACAGCTTGGGACACCAAAGGGGATGGTCCGTAGTTTGAGGATTACATGTATCCATTGAGTTCATTGCTTTGTTCCGGTGCTCTTTGACAGGAGCACCTTAATATCCATTAGTTCCTTTTGGACCCGTTCGTAGCGGGATGGTAGGACAAAAGATGCTGTGCAAGTTCTTATTGCAAGCACGTACAACTACCTATGGGATACATGCCTAATGTTTGATATTTGCCTAGATGATCATTACTTTTCCGTGTGCCGTGCCCCAAGTTAGAATCTATCTCATCCATGCAGCGCCCAACCATCCATCTCCCTAGCCTACATTATTTTAAACCTTGCTTGTCACTAGTTGCTACTTTTGCCATTTACTACTGCTATTTACTTTTGCTGTTTACTTTTACTATTACTATCATCACTATCATATCACTGTTACCACTTATCTTTTGTTGCAAGTAAGTATATTTCAGGTGCGGTTGAATTGACAACTCAACTGTCAAAGCTTATAAATACTCTTTGGCTCCCCGTGTGTCGAATCAATAAATTGGGTTATTCTTACCCGCGAAGACTATCTCGATCCCTTACGGTTGAGGGTTATCAAGTACCGTTTTCTGGCGCCGTTGCCGGGGAGCATAGCAATATTTACAAGTCTACTTGAGGTATCCTACCTGCTGCACTTTATTCACTATGGGTAAGAAAGGAGACCCCAAGGTTCCGATCTTACTATCTACTACAAGAAGAGGTACTGCTCTAAGCACTAGTGCTACACTTGATTCACCTTCCGTTATGAGTAAGTTTGCCTCACCACCACCACATGATGCTACTACTGAATCTGTTACTATGTCTGATACTCTTGATGATGCTTCTACTACTTTTGATGATGATATTAGTTCGCTTGGTTATGCTCTTGAGAAACAAATTGCTGCTGCTGCTGAAAAATATGGAATTGAACTTCCTGTTGCTCGCTACCCTATTGGTGAAACTTATGATTATCCTGATTTGAGTAAACTCAAGGAGAGACTCCTTGATGATGATTACTATATGCTTGATGAAGATTTATGCAGGGAACTGACAGAGTTTGTTGGCTCCGACCCTGAAGTTATTAAGAAAATATTTGAAAAACACTCTTTGAAGAACAAAACCGTTCCTAATCCTAAATTTGCTACATCTCCTATATGCATTGATGATCCTGATTTTGATTTCTCTGTTGATCTTTCACTTATACCTATGGTTGAAGCTGACCCTTTTTATGGCAGAGAAAATGATGATGCTATTGCACACCTGATGGGCCTCGAACCCCTCGTTGGTTACCCCAAGTGGAAGGTGTAAGATGCAGTAAGTAGAAGTGTTTTCCCCTAGCAAAGATGCCAAGGATCGAATCCCCAGAGACTCCTAGGTTCAACAGGTAGGTGTCAACTGCTAACGGCACAATTAGCAATCAACGTGGACCTGCACACAGATACAAATAACTTTGCTCCCAACGAGTACAGAGAGGTTGTCAATCTCTCCGGCCTTGTAGTTCACAAAGGGTTAAAAGCAATATGATAGTAGTGATAGATAGTGTTTTGCAATAGTAAATAAAATAGCGAAAAGTAAATAGTGGATGTGATCAATGATGGTAATATGGACCGGAGTCTCATGATGTTCACTAGTGATGTCTCTCTCCCAAAAGATGATAAAACAGCTATGTGAGGTAAACAAATTACAGCCGGGCAATTGGCAGGACCACGAACGCAAACCAATGCTGACTACATTGCAAGAAAGGTTGAGGTTCAAAGCATGGGCGGTACGCCAAAGTAAGTAGACCAAAATCCATCAATATCTACTACTAATCATCCACCTTGAGATATCTATCCAGAACATCTCACTGGTATTAAGTTGCGAGTCCCACCCATAGTGTAAACTCAATGCAACAGACAACTGCATTAAAAGAACTTTGCGTAAAGTAAACAATCCTTGCACCCGCGGGAACAAGCACTGTTGTTTTCCCCCTTGTGGTAACAGCACATCCCCTAGACTCATGTTTCTGTCACTCAAGCTAGTCATCGAGGGGCATGAACCCACAATCGAGCATAATGTTCCCTCTTGGAGTCACTACCTATTACTCGGCCAAAGCAATAAATAACAACGGAGAACATGCAAGAATTACTTATGAACTAAAATATAAAAGAGGTGAATCAAATATATTACTCAAGATCAATCTGAACATAATCTCATAATCCATCGGATCCCAGCAAACTCAAGATAGCAACATCATAAGGATTACATAGGTGCCTCGATCATGTAGCGCAGCTCACGAGGACTAATTAGTGAAGCACAAGAACGGGAGGAGAACATCACATAGCTACTGGTCATGGACTCATGGTCCAAGGGAGACTACTCACGAGTCATCCGGGAGGCGTCCATGGTGGTGGAGAAGCTCCCGGTGGTGATCCTCCCCTCCGGCTGGGTGCCGGGAAGAGTTCTCCTGGTGCTCCCGATCTTGGAAGCTGCGGCGGCGGTGGAACAGAGATGGGATCGCGAAAAGAAGTCCTGTTTCGAGGGTTTCGGAGAGTCCTTTAAATATATGCCAAAGTAGGGCACCGGGGGGGGGGGGGTCCTCGGGGGGCCGAGGCGCCCCCCCGGCGCGGCCCAGGGGGGGCGCCCACAGGGCGCCTGGAGCCCCTGTGCCCCCCCAGGCTGCCCTTCGGACGCAGTGTTGTTTCCGTATCGCTGATTTTTTATATAATTTTTCTGGATTTTTCTGGGCAGTTCTCGAAACGTGAAAACCTGAAATACAAAAACAGCCGAAAACAGAAACTGGCACTGGGGTGCACTGGATTAGTAAGTTAGTCCAAATATGATAAAAAGTGTATGGAAGTGTATGAATATCATAGCAATATCACCCAAAAGTGGCATGGAGCAAGCAGAAATTATAGATACATTTTGGACGTATCAACATCCCCAAGCTTAATTCCTGCTCGTCCTCGAGTAGGTAAATGATAACAAGAATAATTTCTGTGGTGACATGCTATTAACCATATAGGACTTTCTCATAGTCATATGACAAAAGCTTACTGAGACAATGATTCTAAAGTAATTAAGTTGTCTCAAGAGAAAATCACAAATGACTGAAAGCTTTACAATATGAAACTGAAACATCAAAAAGATTTGCAATGAACATGATGTGCAAAAATGATAAAGTGATATCTAGCTTGCCCCCTTTAGTGATGCAAAACAGAAGTGCAAGGGCACCTTCAAGGTTTAAGTGATGACTAGATACAATCATTTCAGAATAAACGATATCACAATCATGCAAAAGACAATGCTACTTTGGGACAATGCACATTACACTCAGAATGATAATCATGCTCTCAGTAGTTGGTGCTTGAAGTGCTAGAGCTTTTTATTTTGGAACATGGAAGCAATTGTGTCAACGGTAGTAGTACTTCATATGTGTCATGTATAAAACATCCTATAAGTTGCAAGCCTCATGCATCGAATACCAATAGTTCTCGCTCCTTGCCCTAATTAGCTCGGATCCCCATGGGTTATCATTGCATTGCATATGTTTTAACCAAGTGTCACAAAGGGGTACCTCTATGCCACCTGTACAAAGGTCCAAGGAGATAGATCGCATTTGATTTCTCATTTTTGATAGATCTCAACTTGAGGACATCCATACCGGGACAACATAGAAAATAGATAATGGACTCCTCCTTAATGCATAAGCATATTCTCATGAGAGATTGAGGATTAAGGTCCAAGCTAAAACTTCCAACATGATGCATGGCTTTGGTTGGCGGCCCAATGTTCTTCTCTAACAATATGCATATTAATTCAACCCACGGCAAATCACCCTTACTTCAGACAAGACGAACATGCATAGCAACTCGCATGATATTCAACAAAAGTGTGACAGTTAATGGCGTCCCCAGAAACATGGTTACCGCTCAGCAAGCAACTCATAAGAGATAAGATACATAAGCAACATATTCTTTCCACAATAGTTTTTAGGCTACTTTCCCATGAGCTATGTATTGCATGGTTGGTTTGCTTAGTGCAGATGGAGGTTAGCAAAAGACTGGGAGCGACCAACTAAGAGAGCAATGACGGTCATAATCATGCAGAGCGACAAAGCAATATTGAATCAGGCATGGTAGTTATATCGCTACTCAGAAATAAAAGATCGTCAAGGCTTGACAGACTTTCTTTACAGTCTTGAATATGCGTGAGCATACGCCAAGTCAATCAAAATAAATTCTCGAAGGAAGATATTACTAAACCATACCACATCATAGGCAAACAAACCAAGTTGGTACTCCAATAACACATTGGGAACCCCCCAGCTATTTGAGATTAACCATAAGAAAACCTGAACTACTAAGCACCATCATGAAAGTAGCATCTTTATCATAGACACATTAACCCATGCAACGGAAGCAAACTCTCTTAATAAGGTGAGCATGGTAATTAAAGAGAGTTCAAGCAACCAACTAAATAAAAGCTCTTGAAGAGATAAGCATGAATACTAAGAGCAAAGCACGATAGTAGCTATTTAAAAGACAAAGAACACACACAGCATAGATAGACATGAAAATTCTATGTAATGTTCTAGGTAGAAGTGGAGCGTGTTTCTCTCCCACATAAAGGAATGCTGAGTTCCGACTCGTTATGAAAAACTAAAAAGAAAACTAAAAGCAAGACGCTCCAAGCATAGCACATAACACATGAAGTGATAAAAATATAGCGGAACGAAAGACGAACTGATAATGTTGATGGAGAAGGGGATGCACGGGGGGCATCCCCAAGCTTAGACGCTTGAGTCTCCTTGAATATTTCTTGGGGGTGCATGGGGGCATCCCCAAGCTTGAGCGCTTGACACTCCTGAATCTTTTTATCATCTTCCCTCGCACACTTGAAAACTCCCTTCATACATAACTCATCATAATCTGATTAGCAAGGTTAGTACCCTTAATAAAATAATTATACCTTGCTGGAAATAAGGATATTCTTGAAGTTCTACTGTTTCTCAAGATTGCCAAAAGGTTTTTGCAAAGAAAAAGCAAGTTCTTAATTTGCAAAGTGAAGGTAAGGCAAAACAGGACAGAATCTGTGAAAAACAGAACAGCAGGCAGTAATTTGACCTGTTCGGGATACTTCTGTAACTCAAATCAAAAAACTCATAACTGACGCACGAAAGAAAATTATATAGAGAACGCTGTCGAAAAAATTCAGACCAAAAAGATGATCTGGTGATTTTATACGAATTTTTCTATCCAAGGACAGAATCTGTTTCCTGGACAGCATCTCACAACTTTTGAACTTTCTAGCAATCGGAGGCTATACTTGGCACAAATATGAAAAGCAAAGATACAATGATGATGCTACAGCAGTAAACAACATCAAGACATAACAAAAGCAAAAAATTTATTCATGTGGGCTGCCTCCCAAAAGCGCTTTCTTTTATGCCTTTAAGCTAGGCATAATGCAAAGATCAAGCTTTATCAAGAGTAAAAGAATAGCTAGCCCGTACAACGGACTCAAAAGGTAACTTGACCTTCTTACGAGGGAAGTGTTCCATCCCTTTCTTGAGAGGAAACTGAAATTTTATATTACCCTCTTTCATGTCAATGACAGCACCAACGGTGCGCAAAAAGGGACGTCCCAAAATAATTGGACATGAAGGATCACATTCAATATCCATAATAGTGAAATCAACGGGCACATAATTATCATTGGCAACAATAAGAACATCGTCGATCCTCCCCAAAGGTTTCTTTATGGAAGAATCAACGGGAACATCTCCAAAAGAACAAGAATCAAAGGATTTCAATTTAAGCATATCATATAGTCTTTTGGGCATAATAGAAGTACTAGCTACAATATCACATAAAGCAAAGCATGAGAAGTTGTTTATCTTAATTTTAATCATAGAATCCCAACCATCTCCTAGCTTTCTAGGTATGGAGGCTTCTACTCTAAGTTTTTCCTCCCTAGCTTTGATGAGAGCATTAGTGATATGCTCTGTGAAGGCAAGATTAAGCGTGCTAGTGTTGGGATCCTTAGCCATTCCTTGTAGGAAGGCGACAACTTCTGAAATACTACAATTATCAAAATCAATTTTATCATTAGTGGGCAGAATTGTAGTGTCATCCTCTTTGTTTAATTCGCTCTCTATTATAAGAGTTTGAACATCTTCCCAAGTTTCGGGAAGCTTAGGAGCAATTTTAAACTGAGGCTCATACATTTTTCCTGGAAGACCATGCCATGGGCATAACTCTCCGTCATAACTAGTGTAATCACATGGTTTATCTTTTTTGTAAACCCCGTCAGAGATAAGTGGGGCAATGGAAGTAGGGGTGTACTCCTCCCATTTAGTGTTTTTGGTAGAACCCATAGTAGCAAGCAAGCAAGATAACTATTTTTTGTGATTTTCGGTAAAAAGGAACTAAAGCAAAAATGAAAGGTAAACTAACAAGACTAAAAAGCAAAGGTAAAAGATAGCATGCAACTCCCCTATCCTGAAGAGTGGAGTCCCCGGCAACGGCGCCAGAAAATACTCCTTGATGGGCCTCGAACCCCTCGTTGGTTACCCCAAGTGGAAGGTGTAAGATGCAGTAAGTAGAAGTGTTTTCCCCTAGCAAAGATGCCAAGGATCGAATCCCCAGAGACTCCTAGGTTCAACAGGTAGGTGCCAACTGCTAACGGCGCAATTAGCAATCAACATGGACCTGCACACAGATACAAATAACTTTGCTCCCAACGAGTACAGAGAGGTTGTCAATCTCTCCGGCCTTGTAGTTCACAAAGGGTTAAAAGCAATATGATAGTAGTGATAGATAGTGTTTTGCAATAGTAAATAAAATAACGAAAAGTAAATAGTGGATGTGATCAATGATGGTAATATGGACCGGAGTCTCATGATGTTCACTAGTGATGTCTCTCTCCCAAAAGACGATAAAACAGCTATGTGAGGTAAACAAATTACAGCCGGGCAATTGACAGGACCACGAATGCAAACCAATGCTGACTACATTGCAAGAAAGGTTGAGGTTCAAAGCAAGGGCGGTACGCCAAAGTAAGTAAACCGAAATCCATCAATATCTACTACTAATCATCCACCTTGAGATATCTATCCAGAACATCTCGCTGGTATTAAGTTGCGAGTCCCACCCATAGTGTAAACTCAATGCAACAGACAACTGCATTAAAAGAACTTTGCGTAAAGTAAACAATCCTTGCACCCGCGGGCAGAAGCACCGTTGTTTTCCCCCTTGTGGCAACAGCACATCCCCTAGACTCATGTTTCTGTCACTCAAGCTAGTCATCGAGGGGCATGAACCCACAATCGAGCATAACGTTCCCTCTTGGAGTCACTACCTATTACTCGGCCAAAGCAATAAATAACAACGGAGAACATGCAAGAATTACTTATGAACTAAAATATAAAAGAGGTGAATCAAATATATTACTCAAGATCAATCTGAACATAATCTCATAATCCATCGGATCCCAGCAAACTCAACATAGCAACAGCATAAGGATTACATAGGTGCCTCGATCATGTAGGGCAGCTCACGAGGACTAATTAGTGAAGCACAAGAACGGGAGGAGAACATCACATAGCTACTGGTCATGGAATCATGGTCCAAGGGAGACTACTCACGAGTCATCCGGGAGGCATCCATGGTGGTGGAGAAGCTCCCGGTGGTGATCCTCCCCTCCGGCAGGGTGCCGAGAAGAGTTCTCCTGGTGCTCCGGATCTTGGAAGCGGCGGCGGCGGCGGAACAGAGATGGGATCGCGAAAAGAAGTCCTGTTTCGAGGGTTTCGGAGAGTCCTTTAAATATATGCCAAAGTAGGGCACCGGGGGGTCCTCGGGGGGCCGAGGCGCCCCCCCGGCGCGGCCCAGGGGGGGGCGCCCACAGGGCGTCTGGAGCCCCTGTGGCCCCCCAGGCTGCCCTTTGGACGCAGTGTTGTTTCCGTATCGCTGATTTTTTTTATAATTTTTCTGGATTTTTTTGGGCAGTTCTCGATACGTGAAAACCTGAAATACAAAAATAGCCGAAAACAGAAACTGGCACTGGGGTGCACTGGATTAGTAAGTTAGTCCAAATATGATCAAAAGTGTATGGAAGTGTATGAATATCATAGCAATATCACCCAAAAGTGGCATGGAGCAAGCAGAAATTATAGATACGTTTTGGACGTATCAACACCTAACTAAACTTGGTGAGCTAGGTAGCCTGCTTACCACAGATGAAAAGATACGATACTTTTATGTGACCAAGCTTCTTCCTTTCTCGTTGAAGGAAGGTGCTAAAGCATGGTATGATTCACTCCCATGCGGTTCCATTAAGAGTCCTCAGGACTTAGCTCACTCTTTTGTTGATAAGTACTTTCCTGCTCACATGCAACATGCTGCTTTACAAAGAATTTATAACTTTAAACAGTTGCAGGATGAGTCCCTCTCTAAAGCTTGGGGGAGGTACTGTGGTCTGATTCGGGCTAGACCAGGACATGAAATCCCTAAGAATGAATTAATCGATATATTCTATGCTGGTCTAACTGATGAATCCAGGTCCTATTTGGAAAGTTGTGCTGGTTGTGTTTTCAGGAAAAGAACACCGGACGATGCGGAAGACTTAATGGGCAGGATTGCCAAAAACCATGAAGATTGGTCCGTACCTGAACCACCTCCACCAACAAAGAAGAGGGACATGTTTGTTCTGAGCCCCGAAGATATGCGAGAAGCAAAGAAGTCTATTAAAGAGAAAGGTATTAAAGCTGAAGACGTAAAGAATCTACCCCCTATTGAGAAGCTGTGTGAGCCTACCACTCACCCTCCTATGGTAGAGGTACACTCTCTTTTAGATTTCAACGCAAGTGACATCCCTCATGGTAAGCCTCCTGACCAATGTTTAGATGAGTTTGATAATTTTATTATGAAACAAAATCATTTTAATGAGAGGATAGAAAGTCAGTTGCATGATAATTCCCTTGCTATCAAAAGACTGCTTGATGTTTTAGATAGAATAGTTAATGATGTTCAATGTCTTGTGAAGCATTTTCATATGGTTCAAACTCAGCTTGATCAAATTTCTAATGTGCAAAGAGATTTGCTTGCTAACAATGCCAAACAAGATAAATTGCAGGCTTTTGGGATTAAGACCCGAGGAGGAACTAGTACTCAAGATCCTCTCTATCCAGAAGGACATCCGAAGAGAATCGAGCAGGATTCTCAAATGCAGGAAGAAGAAATTGTTGTCTCTCCAAATAAGAAGAAGAAACATAAGGAGACTGACAATTCTAACGACCCTATTGCAGATGAAGAGCCAGCTATTGATCCCAACAGTGTATCTATTTCCGATGCTGAGACTGAAGACGGTGCTGAACCTGAAGGTAATGATAATGAGAAGAATGATCCGCCTGAAGTTCGAGAGGAAGAAGCACCTGACAAACGTAAAAGGTACACTAAAGAAGACTTCATCGCAAGAAAACATGGGAAGGAGAGAGAACCATGGGTACAGAAACCCATGCCCTTTCCAAGTAAGTCAATCAAATCCAAAGAAGAAGAGCATTATAATAAGTTTTGTGAATGGATTAAACCTCTTTTTATTCAAATCCCTTTGACTGATGCTATTAAGTTACTTCCTTATTCAAAATATATGAAAGATATTGTCACTAACAAAAGAAAAATTCCTAATGATGCAATATCTACTATGCTTGCTAACTATTCTTTCAGTGGAAAGATTCCTGAGAAGCTCGGTGATCCAGGTATACCCACCATTCCTTGCTCCATAAAGAATAATTATGTCAAAACTGCTTTATGTGATCTAGGAGCAGGAGTGAGTGTTATGCCTCTCTCTCTTTACGAGAGGCTTTGTTTAGAGAAACTAATTCCTACAGATATCTCCCTTCAGATGGTTGACAAGTCAACCGCTGTTCCGATAGGTATTTGTGAGGATGTTCCAGTTGAAGTTGCTAATTGTTTAATTCTTACTGATTTTGTTGTACTTGACATGCCCGAGGATGGAAGCATGTCCATTATTCTTGGTAGACCTTTCCTTAACACCGCAGGTGCTATTATTGATTGCAATAAAGGGAAGGTTACCTTCCATGTGAATGATAAAGAACACACGGTATATTTTCCGAAGAAGAGCGACAGGAGGCATGCCCTCAACTCTATAGAGAATATCGAGACCGTGAAAATTGGAGAATGGGATTGTCCACTACATGTGCCTCACAAATATAAAATTATCATGGTGGGGACAATGTCCATCAAGGTAAAGGTTCAGTGATTACTTCGTAGGAGGTGAGACTTTTTGCTCTATATATCGCTTGTTTGTTGGTAAGACTTGATCGACCTTACTAGTGAACATGTTTTATATGGATAAAAAGTTGAGCTTGTTATGTTTTCATTTATTTTTAGTTTTGTCCTACTTGCTGTACCAAGTATCTATGTTTTTGAAGCTTCACAATACTACTAACTGCTTCAAGTTTTCAGAGAGTTTCGCAGCTTTTTGAACTTCGAAAAAATTTCAACAGTGAAGTTTTCAGAAAAATCCCAGAAAAATTATAATAAAAATTTCCACGTCGGGAGAGACCCGGAAAGTCCTGGGGCCAGCCAGGGGGGTGCACCAGTGGCCCAGGCGGCCAGCTGGCGCGACCCAGCCCCTGGCCGCGCCCACAGGGCGCCTGGGGCCCATGGGACCCCCCTCCAGGTACTTCTTCTTCCCCTCTCTCTCTTTTTCTCCAGAAACCCGAGTTCTGGTCTTGTTCTTGTGTTCTTGCTGTTCTTGGAGGTGATTCTTCGATCTCTCTCTACAGCCCATCATTTGAGCTGAAATTTTGAGCAACTACTCCCTGGTATGTGACTCCTCCACCCCTCCAATTAGATTTTTGATTGGTGGCCTCATTTGTGAGTATTTAGTAGTTCTTGGTGCTGTAGAGATGAGCTTGCATGCATGTGTAGAAAGTTATTTTCCAAGTTTTGATGCAAGTTTATGCCTTGGGCAAGTGAGTTGAGTAGTTTGCCTTAGCTCACTTTGTTTTAATCCTCGTTTTTGTAAATTGTAAAAAAAATTCAGAAATGAGTTTGTTAGGAAGGGCAAAAGGGTGGCTTGAGAAGAGGAGGCCCGCACACTCCGATCGAGTCACTAGAGCCGCAGCTTCACCATCGACTGTTAGGGTGAGCTATAATGAAGATCATGTGCCCCTGGAGTTGTTGGAAGACACAAGTCCAGCACGTGCGATGGCATTTCCATGTGATGAATTCATGGAAGCTGCGGGAATCAAGGATGAGTTTTATAATCTTTGTGCTAATGCAGGTTTGACACGACTCGTCACGAGCCGTGTTACTCAGTATCAAAAACTCACCTCCAGTTTCATTAACAGTTTAGATATAATCCTGATTCAGGTGCTATTGAGTTTAAAATTTATAATGATCTTATCACCATGACTATGGGAAATTTTTGTGAAGTAATAGGTGTGCCGAACGTTGGGAGGACGGCTAGGATGGCCACTCAGCCCTCCGAGCTGAAAACCGTCATCAACTCTCTCTGCAGCATGGGTACGAGGGATATTCATCGGTCGAAGATCTCCAGCATCTTGTTTCCCCACCTCAGGTATTTTGCATATTATATTGCTAGAGGGGTGTTAGCTCGTGACAACACGAGCAGCATTTCTGCTCCGGATATTGCTATCCTGGCAGCAGCCCTCTCAGGGAGGTCTGATTATAATCTGGGTACCTTAATTGCTCGACGCCTTGCTATGAACGGTAACAAGGGGGACTTATATGGTGGCATTTATGCCACACTTATCTTAGAGCATCTTGGAGGCACCCCACACCCTGATGATACTCCTTTTACTTATTTGAGCTTTGATCTTGCTGCTATGAAAAGGCATAAGTTTGTTACCATGGGTTCTGAGCTTGATAACCTTGTTTATATCTTGCGTTTCGGAACTACCGCGGAACGCGAGATCCGTCTACCTGCACCTCTTTTGTTTGATTTTTCTCGCAGGAATGGATGGTCCTTTGATGTTGTCCAGTTCGATGAGTTCATGGAACAGCATCAGTTTCATAACCCCATGGAGGGGGTTGTGCCCGACGAGGAGAGGCACGGTGAGATACCACATTTTCAGGAAGAGACCGCCACCGAGTTTGGTGAAGGGTCTTCCTCTGTTTGGCGTTCGGAACCTTCCTCGTGGGAGACTCCGAGGAGTTCGGTGTAAGCTTGGGGGAGTACGTGCCCTTCTCACCTTTCCATTGTATTATCCGTTTTATTCGCTTTGATCTTTTCGTAGTTTTTGCCCGTTCTTCTTTATTTCTCTATTTACAAAAACAACAAAAAGATTTTCTCTTTCTTTTTGCTTTTATTCAACCTTTGAAAAAACCAAAAAGATTTCCTTTCTCTCTTTAGTTTGCTTTGTTTTCAGAGATCAGCTCGAGTCCGTGATGGCATTTGATTATATTTCCTACGTTCGATCGTGCAAGTGACAAGCAGTGATGATGAAGATCGACTGAAAGGAAGCAACAAGGAAGACCGGTATGAACTCTTATTGTTTCTACTTTTGTACATATGCCTGTACTTATGATCTAGAGACCAGCTTGTAGCGACATAGTGCTATGTTTACAATGCTCTTCCAGTGGTTCATGCTTTCCTTGTGGTTAGTCCCGAATAACTAGACTATATAATGTGTTATTGAAATGATCTATATGCATTGCACTGTTCATAGTCTGGTATACTAAGGTGGTATTTCCCTTTAGAGAATTTTTGGATTGACTTGGCACATGCTTACACATGTTTAAGACTAAAAGTCTACTTTGCCTTGATGATCTTTGAGTTTTAGAATAGTTATATCACTTTCATGCCCGATTCAATGTTGCTTTGCCGCTTTGCATGATTATGACCGTTATTGCTCTCTAGTTGGTCGCTTCCCGGTCTTTTGCTAAACCTCCACCTGTACTAAGCGGACTGACTTCTTGTGCATCCAAACCCTTTAAACCTGTTATGCCATATGAGTCCTCTATACCTTCCTATACATGGTATTTACCTGCCATTCCTAATGAAGACTTTCGTGTACCATCTCGAAATTAATCAAAAGCATTTCCCTTTTTGTGCCTATGTTTTAGCTAATGAGGAAGTAGTAGTTAATTCATAATCTTTTTAAGTTGGACAAGTTTCACCCCTGGATTGCATGTATAATGTGCAAAGCCCTAATATGAAAAGGAACTGGCATTGAGTGCGCCCGGCTCAAAAAGATAATATAACAAACAAACCCTCCTTCACGCTTTGTTCATGAGAAATCAGAAAACTTTGGCAGTGATAAACAAAGGAGATTAAGAGGATGTGATCGTCCTCATGCGGGAGCGGTTCCTCGAGACTTGTCTAGCTTAAAAAGTGATTGAGTTATCTGCTAGCATTCGTTGACGAAATATGCACCTCTCAAAAACATATTTACTTCTGCTTTTAAAACCAAGAGCTCTGGTACATGTTTAGTTTTTGTTTCCGATCACGGGTTTTCAACTTTGCCAATAAAAGCCACGGTTCGAGAGTCTCACCTTCTTTCTACAAAGCACTGACTAGGAGAGCATAATTGTCATTCTGAGTGTAATGTGCTTTGTCCCAAAGTACTACATTGTCTTCTGCATACTTGTGATATGATTTATTCTGAAATTCTTAGTTCTAGTCTCCTTTAAAACTCTGGAGGAGTCTCTGCATTTATGTTTTGCTTCACTCATGGAGGCTAGCGAGATACCACCATAATATGCTCAAGCTATGTGCAATGTAATCTTTTCTTGATTTTCAGTAATATATTATTTACTTTTAAGTATTTGTGACTGGTCACTTGAAAGAAGGATTGCTCCTTGCATTGTCCTCATAAGTACTGTTTAAATACTTGCTAAACTCTTTTCGTAGTACATGCTTATATACATCTAATGAAGCAAAAGAGTTTGTCAAAGTTTTCTTTGTCGCGTCCAGTTCGTTGAACTGAATTGCTTGAGGACAAGCAATATGCTAAGCTTGGGGGAGTTGATACGTCTCAAACGTATCTACTTTTCCAAACACTTTTGATATTGTTTTGACCTCATTCTTGCATGATTTGGACTAAACTAACCCGGACTGACGCTGTTTTCAGCAGAGCTGCCTGTATGGTTTATTTGTGTGCAGGAAAACGGATTTTTAAGCATCTCAGAAAAATCCACGAAAAATCACAGAAAATCCACGCACCCGAAGGAACTAAATACCAGAAGTGGGACCAGAGGGGGACCAGGGGGTGCCCAGGCGCCCTGTGGGCGCCCCCCCCCCCCCTGGGCCGCGCCGGGAGGGCGCCTGGGTGGGGCCCACACCCCCTGGTGCCCTACTTTAGCCCGTATTTTTACTCCCGACGCAGAAACCCCAGATCAGAAGTTCTTTCGCAGTTTTTCGTCGCGGAGCCGCTGCCACCCTCTGTTCTTCCTCGGGAGGGCTAATCTGGAGGCTGATTTGGCCTCCGGAGAGGGGAGATCGTCGCCATTGTCATCATCATCACCACTCCATCATCCCTCCATGACTTCTCCCTTCATGTGTAAGTAATTCCCCTGCTGTAGGCGAAGGGGATGGTAGGGATTGGATGAGTTCGATCATGTAATAGTTTATCAGATCGTTGGGGGTATGTTGCCTATCATCTACTATGGTGTTTATCATCTTTGCTTCAACTTGTTATTCTTAATGCTTGACACTTAGGGCCCGAGTGCCATGATTTCAGATCTGAACCATATGTGTTTGTATGAATATATTTGTGTTCGTGATCCTATCTATGAGTTGTTTGCACCTGTTACGGTTCGGAACCGGCGATCCCAAAAGTGACAGCTTGGGACACCAAAGGGGATGGTCCGTAGTTTGAGGATTACATGTATCCATTGAGTTCATTGCTTTGTTCCGGTGCTCTTTGACAGGAGCACCTTAATATCCATTAGTTCCTTTTGGCCCCGTTCGTAGCGGGATGGTAGGACAAAAGATGTTGTGCAAGTTCTTATTGCAAGCACGTACAACTACCTATGGGATACATGCCTAATGTTTGATATTTGCCTAGATGATCATTACTTTTCCGTGTGCCGTGCCCCAAGTTAGAATCTATCTCATCCATGCAGCGCCCAACCATCCATCTCCCTAGCCTACAGTATTTTAAACCTTGCTTGTCACTAGTTGCTACTTTTGCCATTTATTACTGCTATTTACTTTTGCTGTTTACTTTTACTATTACTATCATCACTATCATATCACTGTTACCACTTATCTTTTGTTGCAAGTAAGTATATTTCAGGTGTGGTTGAATTGACAACTCAACTGTCAAAGCTTATAAATACTCTTTGGCTCCCCGTGTGTCGAATCAATAAATTGGGTTATTCTTACCCGCGAAGACTATCTCGATCCCTTACGGTTGAGGGTTATCACTCGACATCCTTCCTGCAAGCCTCCTGAACCTTCGAGCATGCAATAACGGCACCGGAAAACTTTGTCGCCGTGCAGTGGAGCGTCGGCGAAGTAGTCGGAGTAGAGCATGCAATAGCCTTCGAGCTGATGCCGGTTCTTTGCTTTCCGTCGCCCCGGCGCCGAGCCGCCTCGCCTCGGCTTTGCATTGCCGGCAAGCAAGCCGGCCAGGGCGGCGAGGACCATGAGGTGTTCTTCGTCCTGGGCGGCGGCGTCGGGTTCCTCCTCGAGCAACGCTGCGAGCACCTCCTCGTCGTCGGAGTCCATCACGGCCGGGGCAGGCAAAGCACCGAACACGTAGCGGGCGTCGTGCGCAGAGTCGTCGGCGGGCGCCGAAGCGGCAAGGGGAACTCGGGGAAAGTGGGGGGAGAGGGCGTCGGGGGGATCTTTCTTTGTTTCACGGCGAGGAACGGCGAGATAGCGGCGGCGGCAGCGGAGAGGTGGCTGGCGACACCGGGATCGACAAGGTGTCGGGGAAGGAGAGGGGAAAACGGGGCGAATCAGTGTGACTTTTCGCCTGACAGTGGGGTCCCGGGCGATTTTCCCTTCCGCCGGTGCCCCCAAGCGCCCCCTAGTGCACCGGGTTCGGCCTGGGCGCGCCGGCGCAGAAAACGGGCCGATCCGGCGGATTTCGTCGTCTTGGGGGCGCGACTGGGCCGTTTTTTCGGCGCCGACGCCAAAAAAAGCGGCCTGGGGGGCGTCTTAGGGGCGCGGCTGGAGATGCTCTAATACCCAACACCCCCCCGTAGTCACAACGGTAGCAACGCAGACGGTGAGACAGGAGAAGAATCCGAAGATAAGCCAACGGACACCCCCCCCCCCATAGTCGTAACGGTCGATGCATCGCAGAGTCGTGGCTGGAGTGGAAACCGACGAGGTTTCTCAAGCAAGGCGGTAGCCCTTTGTGACGATGTCGATGTAGCCGAGAGCGTAGGGTGGTGTAGCCATTGGTCGAGGTAGCCGTGCGAAGAATGCCGTGGTCGATGTCGAGTCGGGGTGTCCGGTGTCGAGATAGTCGTCGTGGACCGGGAAGAAGAGCGGTGGCGGCGGCCTGAGGAGGCGGCGGCGATGGCTTGGTCAGAAGCGCGGTGACGGTGCTCGAAGTAGGCGAGGAAGAACCCGACAACGTGACGAGGACCGACGCGGACGGTGGCGTTCCCGCGCCTAGGAAGACGACGCGACGCATACCACGTAGAAGTCGACGCGCGGGGACGGCAGAGTGGACCGCGCGCTGCGACGCTACGGCCCGAAGGGGTGACGCAGCGGAAGCGCGTGGGTTGGGGCAACGACAGGGAAGACCTCAAGGCGGTTGCAGGGACCACGTGCCACGCTCGCTACGACCCGACGGGGCGACGTAGCGGCAGCGCGAAGGTCAGTGCAGCCTCGGGACGTCCTGAAGCAGTCGGCCTCGGGCGGCGGTTGACCATGTTAGAAAGAGAGAGCGGGATTTGGTGGAATAGTTGTTGTTTATTGCTTGAGCTTTGTGGGTATATATATAGGAGTACATGTCAACTTGGAGTATAAGACAAACCGAAACATATCCTAGTCTATCTCGTATTTCCTAACTAAACATAATACTCAACAGCTGGTACTCATCTCGCTGTGTTCTTTGGTTAGAAACCTTGAACAATTAGGAAAACTCGGTGTTGTCGGCCATCCACAGCACCTTCAAGCTGTGGAAGCAAGGGCGTAGTTGCAACTACGCGATTGAATGAGATAGTTTGACGGGTGTTCAAGCGCACTTCCCTTCACCCGCGTGGCAGTTTTTTTTAGACAATCCCGTGGTAGTTGGTGACAAGATTAAATCATCTCATCATTTGCAAAAAAAAAAGATTAATTCATCTCATCACCCGCAAATAAATAAAAATAAATCATCTCATATCGAAGCCCACAAATCCACCCCAACCTACCGGAGTGCCTGCCCAGACCAAAAAATGCCATTCAACCGGACGCCCCATATCCGAACAAAAGGTTCGCATTGGCCGACACTTCCCATATATCTAGCCCATATGTGGAGTGGGTACAGGGAAGCCAGGACGCGTCCGGACACGCCTGCCATGTCAGAATCTGGCCCACGCCGGCCCACCCGGCCCACATAAATTGGAACCTATCCGCACTCCGGATGAAACCCTAGCCGCATTCCCCTCCAACCCAGTCCCCATCAGTCCAGTGCCCTCTGCCCACAAGCTCCCGTCAGGACATCTTCGGCCATCTTCGGCATGGCGGGCAACGGATCCGAGTCCTACACCTCCAGGTCTATTGACCCGGAGATTGTCCCATGCGGCCACTAGGAGGAGATGGCCGTCCGCCTTGCACTACGCCGCTCTCTGGAGGAGGCTCCCCGACGACAACGTTTAGACTCCTTTCACTGGGAATCCATGGTATTCGCACAAATGGCCCATGGATCCGGCACGGGGTGTGCGGCCGCCTCCTCACCGAAAGCAATGCGGTTCGTCTACTGTCCCTAATCGCTGGCGGATGCACAACCACTACGTTGGCGTGTCGAGGTGGAGCTGAACGCATGGGCGTCGTCCGACGCAAGTATGACATGTCGTGCCCCTGTGCTAGGCAGCGGGCGTAGGAGGCGGCGGACGTTGGCGAGGCGGAGTTGAACTCTCTGGCGCCGTGCGTATGGTGGTCGGCCACCCTGGGCCCGACAATCCCACCGTGGTGGATGTCGCCAGCTCCTCCCACGGCGGATCCTTCATCGATCTCATGTCCACTGAAACTGTGAAGTCTCCGGACTTCGACGAGGCAGAGTAGGACATGGGGGACGGCGATGCCTTGAGTCCCATGAGCCAGTGCGTGTCCCATGTCCTATTCTATCTCGCCGGCGACCAGAGCCACACTTCGAGGGGCGCAGTTGGCCGTCGAACTGGCCACATCAGAGCGGGACGAGCTTCGCTTAGATTATGTTTCACGTTGCATGTAATAATATGGATTTAATGATTTAAAAATGATGTTTGTGTGTGGTGTCTGATCACTATCTGCGGACGCGACGTTTGAGGGCACGATTTTGGTGTTTGCGCTTGTAATGCTCTTAAAGCTCTATATATATAAAGTGAAAAATTGTCGGAAAGGGTAGCCTGAAACGAGTAGTCTCTTAGGGCATGTACAACGCATGTCGCCACGATTCAAGTCCTGGCTGCTATGGGTAAATCCCGTTTAATCGAAGGATTTTGGCTGGCGTCGATGCCTTGCGCGTACGAGCCTTTGTTAATGAGCGCTATCCATTTTTTTCCGCGCGAGAAGGAATTACGTTACCGCTTGAGTAGGCGCTCCTCCGTTGGGGAAACAAACTCCCACACCGACGTAAGTTCCATAATTAATTATTTTTGAGGTAAATACATCAGAGGTACAACAAGTTGCACTTTTTTTGCATGGCAATACGTGTCTCATTCATATTATAAAGATCAAAGTACAAGTCACGTAAGGATCGACATTACAAAACCGAAAAGATAGTAGAACATCTTTGAGTTTGACACCAGCGCCCGTCACCTGCCTCCAGCACCACCATAGCAGCCACCGAAGAAAAGAATGATGGGTCACCTCCTCACCCGAGCTCGACGCGGCTACATCGCTGATATGCAGCTTTGCGGACCTCCAAGGTGGCTCACCAAAAATGAAGCCCTTGCCGTTGAACGAATCAGACCGGGGCAATCAAACATGCTACCTTTTATTACACCCCATGCAGGCTAGAAGGTATGTGGGAACCAAACGAAACTAGGTGCATATGTTGGTTTTTTGCCTGTATACTCTTAAACTTCGTAGGGCCATGCTCCATGGTCCAGGCTGCAATGAGAAGGCTACCAAACACACCCTTGGCGATCTCTGGAAGATACCATGACACGGTAAGGGCACCGTAAGGTAGATACCCCCCCTCCGCGGATCAATTAATGACGCACACGTATCCGATCAAATCAGGGTTGGCTGTAACACTGAATTTCTGTAATCATTTTCTAGATGTATATACCCCCTCCGTTTCAGAATATAAGGCATATATATGTTTGACCAGGATTATAGAATAAAATATTAACATCTATAATACAAAATTAAGTAATATGCAAGTTGCACCTCCAACTTCTCGATGAGTTGGTCGGCGGTGGGGGCGGAGACGATGATGCGGGGCGGCGGGGTTGATGAAGCCTTCCTCGGCGGCCTGGTCGATGAAGGTCAGTAGCGTGCCGTAGTACCCTCCACATTTAAGATTTAACAGACCAACCTGAAGATTATTTGTATGCTGCTTTGTGTGGTCACATGCATGTTTTCATCTTCAGTTATGTTGCTGGACTATTGTTTATTTGATAGACATATGTACGTTTGTACCAGCTTGTGATGGATGCCTAGCTGCGCCAAGGTGATCACCTCCAGCGTCACCTCCAGGTTGTGATGTATGTTCCTTCGTGCAAATCAAACTTGTATATGTTTGACCAAGATCATAGAATAAAATATCAACATCTACAATACAAAATTAAGTAAGGTGCAAGTTGCACCTCGAGCTTTTCCATGAATTGGTGGGTGGCGGGGGCAGATACGATGATGCGGCGAGCGGCGGGGTTGATGAAGCCTTCCTCCACGGCCTGGTCGATGAAGGTCAGCAGCGAGTCGTAGTACACCTCCACATTTAGCAGACCAACCGTACCCGAAGATTTTTGGTATGTTGCTTTGTGAGGTTATATGCATGTTTTCATCTTCAGTTATGTTGCTGGACTATTGTTTATTTGATTGACATATGTACGTTCGTACCGGCTTGTGATGGATGCCTAGCTGCGCCCAGGTGATCACCTCCATCGTCCCGTAACCAGATTAAGCTGCAACCCTCAACTAACCAGCATGGCGTAGAGCTGTGTAGCTGGTTCGTTTAATGGGTGAGATGTTAGACTACAGTTTTCACACGTGCCACCACAACAAAATACTACTCGACTCCATTCACTTGTGCCAACGCATGATCACACCTCACAACTAAGATTGGATTAGAATTAGTACGGCTGTAAATAAAACAAACCAACCAAGCTGGAATAGCTCAGTTGGCTAGAGCGTGTGGCTGTTAACCACAAGGTCGGAGGTTCGAGCCCTCCTTCTAGCGTACTTTTTACATTTTCGGCCTTTTTAAAAAAATCCCACTGCTGTTTTTTCTTCTTCTTTGTAAATACTATTCCCACCATTGCTCTTTATTTATTTTTCAATATTATCACCGTTGTTTCTTGTGTGGATCAGAGCTTTCCTTCGTCTCGTTGTCGACGATAACGGTGCATGCATATGCATGGATCAGGACGGATGGATTCCGTAGCATTACTCGTACGCTCATCGGCGATTAACTTGGCACGTCCTGTTCTATCCACGTAGTGCACCTTCCCTTCTCAATCTACTGTCTCACACTCCCATTGTCTTCGTTTTCCAGAAATATACTTCTTCTAGTCGATCACACATATATAAAGTCTACATCCAAAAGAAGGACATATATAAAGTCCATCCAACTAACAATATACACAGTCTCATACACATAAAAAAGGAAAAATAAAAAGAAATCCAGATTCACCCTTTTTTCCTTTATTTTTTTGGCAAAATCCGACTACTGCGAGAGCGGCGATCTGGTACCGAGCAATGCTACATTAACATACATTCACGGGCTTGTTACGGGATATATTTGAAGTAGCAAATGGTGATTGGATTAAAGGGGGAGGACTAGGTCCCACCCAGCTGGAAATCAGGGGGGCATAGTAGGAAGGGTCCGTAGTTTGTCCGTGCCTCTAGCATTTTCGTTTGGTACCCTCCTGAATGAAACATAACCAGATTAAGAGCAACTCTAGCAGACCCCGCAAAAATTGGACCCGCAAAACGCATTTGCGGTTCCGTGAAGATCACGTTTGCAGGTCGAAAACTACCGCGACCGAACAGAACCCGTATCTAAACCTGCAAAATTTGAAAAAAGAGTTTCGCGGGAGAAATTGCACAAACATAGTTCATCACATACTACATAGTTCATCACATGATCAACAAACTACAAGCAAAGTTATACTACATACTGCATTAAACTAGTACTCACTGTTCAAGATATCTTTCGATATGCTGATAAATCGGCCGATTTATCGCTTACCGCTGCCTGACCGATAAGATAAATTGGCCGATAAATCAGCCGATATGGCGATAAATCGTCCGATATGCCGAAAAATTGGCCGATTTACCCCTTATCATGGGCCGACCGATAAGTTCCCGATAAGCGATATCCCCAACATTGCTAGTACTAGAGGGGTCGGATCTGACAACGACGAAGTCGCGGCAAATGGACGACGCCGTGGAGGAGTCGGATGCTCAATCCTCCTCGCCGGAGCTGCACAGGTCGACGTACTTTTCGGCCTGCTCCGCGCGGATGCGGTGCCACCCTCGGCCTTGTCCTCGGCGGCGCGGTTGGCGGCGACCGCCTCCCGCCACTGGAGGGTTTCGAGCTCCTCGGCATGTCGCTGGCGCTCCGCCACCTCGCGCTGTCGCGCATGCTCCGCTCGGCAATGGCGGCCGCAACGGCGTCGACGTCCGCGACGAAGTCTTCCGGCCCGATGACTCCGCGGCGGCCGAGCGGAGCGGGCTCGTCGGTCTCCTCCTTCACGGGGACGAAGGCGAACGCGTCGGGCTCCTCCGGCTCCTCCTCGTCCTCCGACCACTCCCTCTTCACGGGGAGATGGCCCGCGCCGAAGGAGTAGGAGCTCCCGGCGTACGAGGACCTCGCGGAGGAGAACGACGTGCGTCGGCGGTAGTACTCCGCTGTCTCGCTTCGCTGGAAGCTCGCCGGCGGCGACCTCCCGCGGTTGGTCCATCTCCAAGCCCCACGCTTCCGCGCGCCGTCGCACCGGATGCGCCGCTCGCGCTCCGGGTCCCTCTCGCCACCAGGTCTACTGTCGGAGCCGCGTCCGAAGCTCCACATTCGGCCCCACATGACGGCTGACGGTGGTGCGGGTGGTCACCGGAGGCGAGAAATGTGGAGAGGGGGAAGGGAAATCGCGCGGCTCGGCGGCGGCGAGGGATAGGGTTTGGACCCGCAAACGCGTCATGGAACCGCAGTTATAGCGGTCGGGGCGTGCGGTTTGCAGGCTACGGCTAAAATATTTACGGGCGGGGCGAGTATGCGGGCTCTGTTATGAGGCCGAGTCCGCATACTCGCCGGAATTTTGCGGGTTTGCGAGTTATGCGGGGTCTGCTAGAGTTGCTCTAAGCTGCACCCCTCATCAACTAAGAGCAACTCTAGCAGACCCCGAAAAAGCCGCAGACCCGCAAAATTCCGAAGGAAGCGCGGGGCGAGAAAGTGCACCAACCACGGCCTCTCGCCGTCGCCGAGCTTCCGCGTCTGCGAGACGGACGAATACGATCGTCGTTTCGGCCGTACGCCGTCTTTGGCCGCAGGCTCCTCCTCCGCGACGAGATCTTTGAACGCCGCCGTGAGCTCCTCCTCTTCCGGCGAGGGCCTACTCCCCGTGAAGAGGGAATGGTCGGAGGAGCCGAAGGATATCGAGGAGCTCGGGCGCCGCGGAGTCGTCGGGCCGGAGGAATTCGTCGTCGATGTGGACGCTGTCGCGGCCGCCATTGCTGAGTGGAGCTTGCGTGAGGAGGCAGAGCGCCAGCGCCACCACAAGGAGATCAAAGACCTCGTGTTCCAACAGGCGGTCGCGGCCAACCTGGCCGAAAAGGAGAAGGGCGACGAGTGGTGGCGCATCCGCGAGGAGCAGTGGGAAAAGTACATCGACTTCGGCAGCTCCGGCGAGGAGGATTGAGCTCTTCCACGGCGTCGTCCATGGCCGCGAGCTCGCCGTCGTGAGGTCCCCACCCCCTCTAGTACTAGTACTGATGTAGTATGTAGTATGAACTTGTGTGTGTAGTGTTTGATCATGTAATATATGTAGTATGAACTAGTGTTTGTAGTATGTGATGAACTACTATGGTGCAATTTCTCTCGCGAAACTGTTTTTTTCTTTCAAATTGTGCAGTTTCATCTATAGTTTTTGATCGGCCGCGCTCGTTCTCGACCCGCAAACGAGATCTCTGTCGAACTGCAAACACGTTTTGCGGGGTCTGCTAGAGTTGCTCTAACCAACACGGCGTAGAGCTATGTAGCTTTTTTTTTTTGAGGGAAATGTAGCTGGGTGTGTGTTAGACTACAGTTTCAAACTTGGCAGCACGACAAAATACTACTCCACTCATTCACTTGTGCCAACGCATGGTCACACCTCACAACTCACGTGGAGGCCAAACGACAAGCCGTGATTAGTAGAACTGTAAATAAAACAAACCAACCGAGCTGGAATAGCTCAGTTGGCCAGAGCGTGTGGCTGTTAACCACAAGGTCGGAGGTTCGAGCCCTCCTTCTAGCGTGTTTTTGGCCATTTTTCATTTTTGGTAAAATCCCACTACTGCTCCTTTTCTTCCATTTAAATACAATTTCTACCATTGCAAATTTTTTTCTTGTAAATTTCCACCGTTGATCAGAGTTTGCCTTCTTCTCGTCGTTGACAATAACGTTGCATGCACGACCATGGATCAGGGATCTACTCCCCTCGTTACTAAATATAAGTCTTTTTATAGATTTCAATACTGCTCCTTTTTAGAGATTTCAATATTTTTGGCCCTTTTTCATTTTGGTAAAATCCCACTACTGCTCCTTTTCTTCTATTTAAATACAATTTCCACCATTTCAAGCTTTTGTGTGTGTGTAAATTTCCACTATTGTTTCTTGTTTGGATCAGAGTTTTCCTTCTTCTCGTTGTTGACAATAACGTTGCATGCGCGGGCATGGATCAGGGATCTACTCCCTTCGTTACTAAATATAGCACTTTTTATAGATTTCAATACGGACTACATGCATATTTGCTCCATATGAAGTTTATATTAGAATCTCTAAAAAGGTTTATGTTTAGAAACGGAAGGAGTATTAGCTTAGCTTGGAATGGAAAAACTCAGGACAGACGGATTCCCTAGCATTACTCGATTACTCATATGCTCATCGCCCCGACTTTAATGTCATGCCGGATGACACCTCATCTTGGTGGGGCCCATAAATCGTCTGGGTCATCCGTGACGTGGTTAAAATTCATATAGAAGCCGGTGTGTGTAACCAATGAGGATTATATATACGCCGCTTAGAGCATCTCCAGCCGCGTCCCTAACATGCCCTCCCCAGACGATTTTTTCGCGCCGACGCCCAAAAGTCGGCCCAGCCACGTCCCCAGAAGCTCATTTTTCGCCAGCTCGGGTCGAATTTGGTGCCGTCGGACCCAGGCCGAACCCGGCGCGCTGGGGCGCTCGGGGGCGCCGGGCGAAACGGTTTTGGCGCGAACTAACCACGGGCCCGCCGAGTCAGCAACACGGCTCTTCTTGTCGTCCTCAGAACGCATCAGTTTCCCCACGGGGAATCAATGCCAAGGTTGCCGCCGGTCAGCCTTCCATTGATTCCTCACGGGGCGGCTCTTCAAAGCCTTCCAATGAATAAAAGGGGACGTATCTAGATGTATTTTAGTTCTAAATACATCCCTTTTTTGTTCATATTGATGACAAGTATTTTTGGACGGAGGGAGTATTTTTTTTATATATTTCAATGAAACTATTCTATATTTTTTGTTGGAATCATGCATCAAAGATTATTTTCAGTTCCTTATACTTAAAATTAGTCATTAATTATCTCTAGAGTATGATTTACAATGGACATGGGTGGTACAAGACATAATCCTTACAATAAAAAATTATAGATACCAAAAGTTGTGTAATGACTCAACTGCTTGAGACACTAAGGGTACATTACTTGGGCTAGTGATGTAACTAAATGTGTTTATGTCTGAGTATTTTACTGAATTTATTTGGGTCATCGTGACTGGGTACAGATTGTTCAGGACAATAATGTATCTGGGCGAGTCATATCTGGATTGTATTACACTCATTTCAATCCCGCGTGCAAATATGTATTGTAGCCCCTAAAACCAATAGCCACGCATTGGTCTATTAAGATCCTGCAGCGGTTGACATTCAGAGGTTGAGAAATGGCTAGGCAGCTCGAGCTTCCCGACGCAGCGGTCGCCGCGGCCATCAACGCCCGAGGCTCAGGTAGATCCGGCGAGCTCAGATCCTGCAGCCTGCGCAGCTAGGGCAGTGGTGAAGTGCATCCACGCGGATCCAGATGGCGACCACAGGTGGGCATCGTCGTTTGGTGGAGTGAGGTAAGAAATTTCAGTACCATTCATACTTTTAGTTCAAATTTAAAAATTAGGGTTATAAGATGATAGTTTTTGTTAGGAAACAAGTACTTTAATTAGGGTTAGAATATAGTGCAGTATTGCGAATGAGCAGTGTAATTGTTTGTTGGCATGCTACTGCATTTGTTTGGTTATGTCAATGTAATTAGTACCTTTTTAGTAATGTTCAGTGCATTTGGTCATTGTTTTAAGTTACAGTTATTTGAAAAATAATTGTTTGTCAATTTAATCTCCTACAACTTAGATGATGAGATTTTGGGACATGAGGCTATATTTTCAAGGAACTGATAATATGGAGAGAAAGTATTCAGTTTCTTCAGATATCAGTTATCTGACCATATTAGCATTGGTTGAGTTGGAAGGGTATGGAATGGATGCTTTTCTGACTTATGTAAAGGAAGAGGGAAAGGGCTTGGAGGGGGTGGAGGTCCTGGATAGTGAGGAGGCATTAGAGGAAATGCTTGACTTATTTGTTGATAAGAAGCTCCTGAATATCACTGTCAGAAAAGCTACTGATCCAAACCCAGTAGACGTTAATATGGATCACATCTTGCTTGAGGAACATATTCCCATTAGTAATGTTGGTGAGCAAGTTGTTTATAGTGTTTCCCAGGAAGGTGTCATGTATCCAATTCATAATGCAACTTTTCCACCAGTAATCCATGAGGAGCCCTATCTTAACACACAGCAAAGTTGTAATTTCAACAAGGGGAAAAATGTTGTGGAAGAAGAAGAAGATGTAGAAGTAGAAGATGAGATGGACAAATCTTCTTCGGATTTTGATTTTTTTAGGGGTGATTACAGAGGGCAGAAGATATCATACAAGGCTTGGTCTAGGGGTGACGATGAGGCTGGCACAGGGACAAGCCATAAGCATAGGGAAGAGGAAGATACTGCGGAGCACTATTTTGGAGCAAACCCAACTAACAAGTCACAGAGTGAGCCTGAACACACCAAGTTTGAAAATTTTGTGCCTGAACCTGATGAATACTGCTTTCCAGGTGGTTTTGGCCTTAGTTATGAAGAAGAAGTTCCAAGGTTGCCTTCTGGTAGGAAGAGAAGGTTGAAGAAGAGGAAGGAGAGGAGATGGTATGATTCATCACTCCCTGATGCACATGAGCAGTTTGCATTGCATTTGTGCTTCCTAAATGTTGTGGAGTTCAGAGAAGCACTAAGAAATTTCCATGTAAGGACACTTAGGAATTTTGAGTATCACAGAAATGAACCAACTAGGGTGCTTGGTGCTCTGATAGAAAGCAAGGTTGTGAGTTTTACATAGTGGCCTCTCGAATATCTAATGAGTCAACTTTCAGCATCAAGAATATGAATTGGGATCACACTTGTGGAGCAAGTGGAGAGAGTACCAAGGTTAGAGTCAATTGGGTTGCCAAGGTTTATGAGGATACCATTAGATCAAACCCTGGAGCTGGTGTTGAGACAATTATGACATACACAAAGAAAACATTTGGTGTTCATGTGACTAAAAGCTTAGCATATAGGGCAAGGAAACAAGCAGTTGAAATTGTGCAAGGAGATCACAAACTCCAATATCACAGACTAAGTGTTATCTACAGTGTCTGCTAGTGGTAACTAGCTAGCATGTTTGTGTTTGAACAAATATTACTGGATTTGTGTCTTTATGTTGAACTGCTATGGTTTGTAATAACTATACTATCTTCTGTGCTTGTGTGTGTCTAAACTTGAGTTTAGTTGAACTGCTATTTGTCTGTGTTTGAACTTGAGTTCATTTGAACTGCTATGCTTTCAGAGATATTCAGTCATTTGAAATGTGAAGTGTGAACACTTAGGTTGATTCAGAGATATTCATATTCACATTGATTCAGAGTAGCACACACAGATTCAGAGTAGCATACATAGAGATATTCATGAATAAATTCAGAGTAGCACATAGTAATACATATTGATTCTGATCCAGATCTTACAAAGAACACCACTTATAGATAGATAGGAAGATAGAGAGATAGATAGATACATACATACATACATAGAGAAAACAGATCAGTCATAACGCTAGAAGAAACGAGCCCACTTTGCCCTAGTAGCTGGACGAGGAGCCGTGACTGCTCTTCTCCTTGCCTAAGCAATGATCTGCATGAAGCTCCTTCCCCTGCCACCAGGGAGAACAAGCACAAGCTCATCAGCATTGCACTTCTCCAGCACCTTATCGGAGAGCCGACAGTTGTACTCTTGCTCCTGCTCATCCTGGGCGGCCACCTCTTCCCTCTGCCTGCGCCTCCTCCTTCTCCTCCTCCTCTGCTGTGCTGCTGGAGGCCTCACCTCCACAGCCTCTCCCTCCTCCTCTGTTACATCTCCCATGTTAGGATCAGGATCCATCTCTAGGGTTTGATGTGGGTGGCGGCTGATGGAGCGCTGGGAAAGGGTGGCCGGTGTGGGGAGGGGTTTATATTGACAGTGGTGGAGGGGGTGGGTTTTAGTAGGCCTAGGGTAGTTTCTTTTGGCTGGCCCACTAAGCCCAACACCACTGTACATAAATATACAAATAACATAGAATATTAATAGAGACAAGTGGCCAACAACATATAAGATCCATTACAACACTTACTACTTAATACCATAGCATTGGAGATCCATTATAACATACTTAAGAACATCGTAAATATGGTTCTTACATAAGACACTAAAGTTCAAATGCAGCCTAGGTTAACTTCACATTCCCCCAAAATGTACACCCATATAATCACTTGTGACAGTAAGGCCACATCCTTGTATATAGGTCTTGGATGTACTTCACCAACATTTCACAACAACTTCATGACTCAAGGATGGCCTTGATCTGCGGTGGTTGCTGTTCTGGTGCGCTGATCCTACGGGGCCTTAGCACGACGACTTCCCGACTGTCTACTGCAACAAGTTGTGCCCGACTCCGGCGATGGAGGGGCGTTGACGGCGGCGCGCCTTCGGCTCGCTTCAGTGCTGGTAGTTGCCGCTAGGTAGTCTACGGATCTGGCTGTAATTCCTATTATTTCTGGTATTCTTGTACTGCCATGATTGAAGACGAATAGATCGGAAAGTTTCTCGCAAAATAAACGATAGGCTGAAGTAGTGCCCTGTGTATATGGTAGCGGACCACATTTGGACCAAAAAAATACATTTGCGATATCCGTTTGCAGGTCAGTGTTGGTTTGTGGGTCTATTTTGGACATGTCTTTATTCATTTCTACACAGGAGCTAGCGTTACAGCAATAAGAGTAGCATCATTACCCTGATCGACTCGAACAACAGGCATGATATGCACACAAACTAAGATCAGGTGCACACTTTCCTGTGCACGGAGGTATGTTGCATGGCCCTTTATTTCTATATCATAAAGTTCCTTTGTAGCTCAGGCTACATGGAACCTCTTATCCTCAACCCTTCAGCCTTGGTTTGAGATCCGTACTCTCCAACTAACTAACAACATGAAGATTTCTCTTTTTTGTTTCTCTCAAACGACACAACATATGAACTTCAAACTTTGCAGATCGAACAAATATCAGAACATCAATGTGTGAAAAAACTTTCAGATTATATCAGAACATCAGTTGATACAAATATGATGAAGATTATATACATTCTGATCACAAACAGTAATCTTGCATTTGAACATTTAATCTTACGTTGTTGATGTAAGATTAATGTTGAAACGTAAGAAATTTTTCCAATTAAAAACATTCACAATCAATCGTTCAAACATTTAATCTTACATTTATGTATCAACCGAGTGCCAATCTTTATAATCTTATCTTTATAACGAAGTTCATCTCTTTATATTTTACGTTTTATGTATTTGTTTGAAAAAAAGGAAGTTTTCACTAATGAGTTCCCAAAACTTTGAATATCAGGCATATAGAGCAGATATTTCTAGTGGAAAACATCATGGGTCTACACAGTAAATACAGATAAAAGAGAGCGAATAGGTGTTCCCAAAATGAATTGAATGGGAAAACCAGTAGTCCACTTTTGAACTGTGCTTACTGCCGAGCACGAAATAGTGAATAAGAAATGGACAAGAAGCACCCAAACCTGCAACAGGAAACACTGCTTGGTGCATCATGTCAACTCTGCCAGGAACACATTTTATACAGGAAGAAAGAAATGGGTTGTGCTGGAATTGAAGAAAGAACGACCAGCTCATTAAGAGCATCTCTAACAAATTTTTTTTGAAACAAGTATCTCCAATGAATGATGTAAAATAGACATGATGCCCAAAAAGCTAATGTTTAGGGAGTTTGGGCCAAAAAACAATGGTATCTGCAACACCCCTATGGCTCCTGCAAAATGCAACCAGCTCCGGCCTGAAGCTGCAACTTTTACAATTGTTTCTACTTTCTAGAGGGTTGCACGAATCACGTGGCACTCAAAATCGTACCGTAGCCTATAATAGTACTCCCTCCCGTCCTTTTTTCTGTGTGTCTAAGCAGCAACACGCGTACCAAGGAGGGTCTCGCTGAGTAGTTTTTGGACAATTTTGCCCCTCCGCATGCAGAGAGAGAGGTGGAGTATTCTAACGGTGTCTCCTGCGCAGCATGGGCCCCTTTGCATGGCGTCCTTGGTTGGTTGAGTCAAGCTGCGGCCGCCAAGACGATGCACGCGTACGCTAATTACCACGGGTTGCAGCGGGGCACAGTTGGAAACAAGTGCTTAAAAGAGGGAATACGCAGACTATTCAGGGAAAAATGGAAAAAACTTAGACGCAGAGCAAAAAGGATCGAAGGGAGTAGAATAAGAGATGGAAGATTTCTGGCATCGATACGCTGAAGCAGTGCCATGCGTATATGGTAGCGGCCATTATCTTAGGGCATGTCCAGCGCTAATCCGCAAAAGTTTTTTTATCCGAACATGGTCCATGAACATGATACGAGAGCCCGTCATCCGATGCTATTCTCAAATTAATCCGGTTAAGAGGAGAGAGATGAGAGGGGGACCATGCATGTGAAGGGAAGGTAAAGAAAGGAGGATCAAGCATAGTTTAAAAAACCGGACCGGACCGGCGGTCGAACCAAAAAAAACCGGAACCGGCAGGCTCATCGGTTTTTTAAGGTAATAAGACCGTTCTGCAATCAGACCGAAGAAAACCGATCAAACCGGCCGGTTTTTTGGAAAACCGGTGAAAAAACCGGGTCATTAAACCGGAAAAAACCCCAAAAAAAATTTGACGGAAATTGAGAAATTGGGATTTGATCCAAGGTCGTGTAAGCAGTACGTGTGGCCTGACCATGGCCCAATAACCAAGTTGGTTGTGCTATTTTGTTGTCCACTATATGGATATAATTTTACTTGACCATTATTTCACACTATATTAGAACATATATTATTTTATTGCTTAAAAAACCAACAATCGAACCGGTGAACCGGCGATCCGACCGGTAAAAACCTGAACCGACAACCTTTCCGGTTCGATTTCCGGTTCGGTTTTTTAAACTATGGGATCAAGTGATTACTTTTGGTTGGTTAAGTGGATGTCCGGACTCTCACAAAGCCATCGTACGTCTGTTACTAGGATACCGTTATCTTTTTTTTTTGCAAAATAAGATACCACAATCTGTACATCCAGACTGCTAAGCGGACATATAAGGGTCTTCATTAGATGACAAAAGTGGTCCAGACAGTGGCGGGGCCAACCCCCCCCCCCCCCCCCC
>LR738713.1:867110206-867126837 GCA_902687465.1 Secale cereale
CCCGCCGCCCAAGAAAAAATCACCTACCACTCATTAACTTTTATAGGTTCGCTATTTCACATCTACATGTGAGATATTATCTCATATCTAACTCACTCACCTTTTTTTTAAGTCTCTCATGAATTTTAAGGGTGGGGGAGTTAGATGTGAGATATATCTCACATCTAGATTTAACATAGACAGACCCTAACTTTTATGTCCTATGTTCAGTAAAAACAGGCTAAATCTCATAATTTTGCATCTCCTTAGCCCATTGCCTCTCGAAAGATTTGGCCCAAGCTCCCCCACTGGGTCCAGGCACTATAGTCCGAACATGTAAGGAAAGTTTGTTGGTCTGCTTTAAAGATGCCTTTATTCATTTCTACTTCCTCTGTCCGGAAATACTTGTCATCAAAATGAATAAAAGGGGATGTATCTAGATATATTTTAGTTCTAGATACACCCCTTTTAATTCATTTTGATGACAAGTATTTTCGGACGGAGGGAGTATGTAGGAGCTACCGTTACAGCAACATGAATACATCACCCTGATGGACTCGAACAACAGGCATGATATGCACACAAACTAAGATCAGGTGCACACTTTCCTGTGCACGGAGGTATGTTGCATGGCCCTTTATTTCCTTATATGCTATTATACGCACGAGCTAGCTACTGTCTCATGACATACAACAACATTCAACCTCGCTGCACTGCTTTCTCTCTAGTGGACAGTCTTGCTCACACCGGTACTTCAGCTTGTTGTCCTCCTTACTCACGCTTGCTATCACTTGACCATCTTCGATGACGCCGTTGGCAACGACGTGTTGGGGTAGGATGTGGGTGTACAGTACAGGTCCAAGATTACTCACCGGCACACACCGACAACCAGTTGGGGGAAAAAGCTTTTGACATTTCAGTAATTGGCCGACTGGACAGGAAGGAAAAAACTTGACTCTGGAATTGGACAAGAGGCGGCCGCCGGCAAATGCGGCTTGAAGAGAAAACACTATCACCATGATAGTGGCAATGCATCTCTTTGCGGAGGACATGGCTAGCTAGTCTCTCTTAAGGTTAATTTATCGATCTAGGCTTACCTCGACTAGTGTTGATTTATAGGCCAGATGGACACCAGCACAAGGCTTAGCGTACAAGCCACCGCCTGTGGAACTCTCTAGGTAGCTTGTTAAGCCTAGTGCTAGCTTGTTAAGCAATGCTACTGGCATGTATCGAATCAGCATTAACTCTACATCCATGCTTAGTGCTAGTGGACAAGTTAGTAGGCTGTAGGCAATATATTTGGGCATTTGGCAGGTAGTAAATCAGGATTAATGTACAAACAATGACCGATAGAGCACTCTAGATCTGTGTACCTACGTACACGCTAAACAGCAATACAACCGGCATGCGTTTAGTCTCTACTCCTAATGAAGCAGTTGGTAGTCTTTATTCCAGGGTTTTTTCGTCCCACCTCATCTGTTTTTTTTCAATCGGTTTTTTTTCGTCACACCATCCCCACCCCCACCCCACCCCACTCACTGCACGCAGTCAGGTTCCGTTTCCCTCCTTACGTCCCCGATTCATGCATGACAATCAACGGTGAGAATCGGGGATAGAATTGATTGTCATGCATGAATCGGGGATAAAGATCCACTGTTTATTTTTGTCCCACCACTTTCGTCTGTTTTTTTCGTCCAGTTTTTTATCCCCTCCCCCACCCACCGGTTTAGTTTCGCATCCCCCTCTCACACAATGAAAAAAATCTAAACGATCAGAACTTTCCATACTGACGCAAGTTATTTAGTAATATTTTTATGCGAAATAATCAATCACGACCAATCTCTAAAGATCAAATCAAAATTAATTACCTTAAATCGCTCAATCACATTAATTAGAAAACAATTATTAAATCTCATTATTAAAGCAATTATGTACGTACTTAATTTGTAATGAAATATTATCTCATTACTAAATCGCTCAATCGCATTTATTAGGAAACAAATAATCGATTTAAAAAGATCGCTCAATCACATTAATTAGGAAACAAATAACCTATTTAAACCTACATAGTATCGCCAGTTTAATTAGGAAGCTTCCTATGAGACGTAGTACTAGGAATTATTCCTTCCTTGATGGTTTGTTTCCATGCATGATGGTAGTAAATTAGGCCAACATTAACCACTATTTATGGCCGTCATCAATCGTATTCATTCATGCCAGTTTTACCACGCGTCTTCATATCGGCTAATTTTTTTTAAATAATACATTTTTTATTAATTTTCATAAACATTACGCTGGATAAAAAAATTCAAAAATAATACACCGTCGGCCCGCTGCAGGCCGACTGGGCCTAGTCGGCCCACAGCAGGCCGATTGGATTCCAGTCGGCCTACAGCTGGCCGACTGGCCCCTGTCGGCCCACTGTGGGCTGATTGGGTCATGTCGGCCCACTGTGTGCCGACTGGAGCTAATTGGCTTGCTGTGGGCTAATTGTTTTTGCAAAAAAAAGTAGTCATAAAAAATATATGTTTAAAAAAATGTTAATCATGTAATTAAAAAATGTTAAACGAGTATAAAAAATGTTCCTGATGTATACAAAAAATGTACAATATATATGCTCAAAAGTTGACTAAAAATATGTTTTAAAATGTGTTAAGCATGTATTTAAAAATTGTTAAATGCGTGTATAAAAAAGTTCCTTATTTATACATAAAATATAGAATGTGTATGAAAAACGTTGAGACAAAAAAAATATGTTTGAAAAGTTGACATTTTTTTCAAATACATGATTAAGAAATGTTAAATGTGTGTATAAAAAATGTTCCTTATCTATACAAAAAATATAGAATTTGTATGAAAAAAAGTTGACACCAAAAAAGTAGGTTTGAAAAAAATGTTCCAGTTCCATACAAAAAGAGCAACCAATCATACTTAGGTCCGTGATGCTCCCATACCGGATCCGGAGCTGGAACATTTTGTTATACACGTTTAACCTTTCATTCCAATACATGAAACATTTTTGTGTACTCGTTGAACATTTTTTCAAATACATGATTAACATTTTTTTCAAACATATTTTTTTGGTGTCAACTTTTTTTCATACACATTCTATATTTTTTGTATAGATAAGGAACATTTTTTCAAATACATGATTAACATTTTTTTCAAATACATGACAAACATTTTTTTTAAACATATTGTTTTGGTGTCAACTTTTTTTCATACACATTCTATATTTTTTTGTATAGATAAGGAACATTGTTTATACACACATTTAACAATTTTTAAATACATGATTAACACTTTTTAAAACATATTTTTTAGTCAACTTTTTTGCATATATATTGTACATTTTTTGTATACATGAGGAACATTTTTATACAATTAACATTTTTTAATTACATGATTAACATATATTTTAAAAATTAGCCCACAACGAGCAAATTAGCTCCAGTCGGCCCACATTGGGCCGACAGGACCCAATCAGCCCACATTGGGCCGACAGGGGCCAGTCGGCCAGCTGTAGGCCGACTGGAATCCAATCGGCCTGCTATGGGCCGACTAGGCCCAGTCGGCCTGCAGCGGGCCGACGATGTATTATTTTTGATTTTTTTTTATCCAGCGTAATATTTATGAAAATTAATTAAAAAATGTATTATTTAAAAAAATTTAGCTTCATATCGTACGCGTATGCATATATATGTACTAACATATTCTATTTATTTTCCTTGATCGATCAACACACCTGCGTAGGTAGGAAGGAGAGAAAACCTAATAGTACAGCGGGTGAAATGATCGACGGCGAGCTTCATCGTCGCATACGCGTCGGAGTACATGGCCGGCCGGCTGGGGCATCGAGGAGTTGAAGCTGGCGAAGAAGATGTGGGTAATGGTAGAGCTCCGAGAAGCTGCCCGTCATCCTGCCAGCCGTCTTCACCATCGGTCCCCAGGTGACCACCCTAGAACTCGGCGATGCCACCAAGGCGACACGGTTCGTTCCCTCATCGAGGCACCATTTGGACCGGCCAGCCACACCGGCGTCAGCGTGCAGGGGCAGCGGCGAGGTGTGCAGCCTGCGCGGTTGCTGTGGCGAGGTGACGTGTCGTGATTTCCGGATAAAGTCATGTTTCTCTTGTACTTCCGGTTTCCTGTTCGACTGAATAAAGGTGCAAAAAGTGAATGCAGTCATCTCTGCTCCTAATGAAGCAGTTGGTTGTCTCCGCTTCATCCGGATATGTAGGATCTTGCCTCCTCTAATATCTGATGTTTTCATCAAATCTTTTGTTCTGCCTCTGTATTTGTTTGCTTTACGTATCAGACAATTTGATCAAATTGGAAATTGTAGTACTTAACTATGAATGATATGAGAAATGAGTTTGGAGAACACTAACTAATAAATGGCTTATGCACATCGGACAAGTGTGGTTAATATATAGCTTAAGAATACTTTGTAGTAGACGAGCTCAAGCGTCTACACAGGTGAACACACAAAGGCGCCCCGAGTCTACATCGTGGTTAAACGACGAATCAGCATAGCAATATCGATCTCGATTCTACATCAAGGACTACAGCGAGTCTGTAGGGTGATATCGATCTAACCAACAATGATGGTTCTCTTAGTCTAAGGCAAGGTATAAGACGTGTAGGGTATGCTCATATCAACAAATTTAATTAAGAGATATCGATCTGCTGAGAGGTCGAAGGACATGAAGCAGTTTGAATAGATGGCAGCCCAAGTCAGTGAACATGGGCAAGCATGACATGTGGTAGACGGCGGTACAAGATTTATCCACCCTCCGTGCTAGTGTTGTTTACATTTATTGGGCTCTGGTACTTTTTTTTGGCCGGAGAATGGTCTCTAATTATTCTCTAGTGGCATGCATCAACTGAGGCTTAGAGTTCAGTTCCATAAAAAAAATGTATGAACTGACCGACCAATCTATCAAGTCGATTTAAACACATTATTATGTCACCTCCTCATGCATTTTCAGAGCGTGTGATGAAGGTGTGCACGTGCAATACACTGTAGATATGCATTTGAAGGTCAAGACAAAAACTTAATTAACTATATGTGAATCTAATACTCAGATTTTTCAGGTGACTGTATATCTGTTATTATTATTGTTCTAAAGTGGTCGACAGGAAAAGAAGGCATGGCATTAGGTTGAAGTATATATCTGCCGTATATTAATCGTTGCGACTCTCAATACAAATTATTACAGTGAGGATGAATATGTTATTTTAGATATTATATTAACACCGCCAGAAAATAAGTCCCCACGTATGCCGACATAGGATGATATATTTTCACTCATGATCGTGCTTCTCGAATAGAATGATGTAGAATAGTAAACCGAAATGTTTACAATAATACATAGAATATAGACATGTACTTTCTAACTTAACAAAATGAAATCCGGATGAAGAATGTAAACATTTTTTCTATATTAAATTCTGATTTGGATAAGAAACAAAATTTAGTTGGCGATTACTATCTGCATTCTGTATAAAAATCATAAAAGCATATATTTTTTAGAAAATATGTATAATTAGTTGTTGATGATTCATATAACTAATGAAAATATTAAATTACAAGATGATACAAAACGGCACGGGCATGATCATCATGAATAAGCTTTCAAAGGGGCGAATGAGAGAGAATATTTAGGCTAAATAGTATCAATAGAAAACAGTAATTAAACATCATAGTAAGTGGAGCATCTCTATGCATATGTTGATAGGCAGCATTTATCAAGAAAGGTAACTAAGTATGCGGCCAACAATTGATATGGGTGGAAAAGAAAATTTTACATAGGAGCCATTCATGCTTCGATATAATTCTTGGTAAGAAATTACTCCAAAACATATAGACAAATGATACAACATGAGGGGGAAAGATGAGGGGAGCAAAGAGGAAAATCCTAAAAGATTAGCTTGAAATCCCAAATATGGTTTTTCATTGGTGTTCCATCCTCACATACCAAGGAATTTACTATTGAACAACCTAATGCACTTGCATGTTTCATTTGGACATTGACTTTTGTCAAAATGAAATATTGTTGGTGATGAATTTAATTGAATAATAGTTGAGTAAGAGGTCATATCTTTGGCAAAATAAATAATACTAAAGTGTTATCTAGCCGCGCAAATGCGCGGGTAGCCCACCCAGTTGATTTAGAAAGCAAGTAAATTAAATTGATTGATTATCATATAGGAAAGTTTGGTCAAAGCGGTAGTTGGAAGAAAGGTGAAATGGGAACTTTACGTTCTTTTTAAGTAGTAGAGATTAGGGTACACTAATTACAAGTATTATGTGCCTATATTATGTAGTATGCATAGATGAAGTGAGATTGGATTGACGATGAGGTCCGCGGTGGTCGTGGTGACCGGGTACTGCGGCGACGCATGGATGTTCATAGATGAAGTTATACACACTATTAACTTGGATTATATCTGCGAACTTTGCCAGTTTACTTATTATATTTTTAATTTACCTTTGTGATGTCGATGGTGGTTTAATATAGTGGATTAACTGCTGTAAAGAAAAAACTTAAGACCCCCCCCCCCCCCACCCGCTTCGCTCGGCTCGGGTGACCGTCAAACCCATCACCTACTCCCCTCGCTGCCGCCAGTGCTCGCCATCGGGAAATGCCCGTGCGGTGGCGGCTGCAGCGGAGCCTCTCCCCTTGTGCTCCTCACGAGTTGTCGGCGGTGCGTCCAAACGTGTAGCGTCGCTGTCGCGTATCTGGCCGACGGCCGGCCTCCTGGGAATGGGCTCGGCGTGGCGGCTTGTGGTGGCCAGGCGTGGCGGTGTGCGAGCGGTCTCATGTCGTGGACGCCAGGGCGGTGGCCTCGAATGGGTGGCTTGCGGCATGCTGCGCGGTTGGCGCTCGGCTAGGAGGTTGCCGACGGTGATTTAGTCAGTGCGCATGCCTGCGGCCGGTGGCAACGGATGCCCTGCGCGTCGTGGCGTGGGTGTTCGGCGGCGGCGCTGCCGCAGATGGTGGTCGCAGCATGATACCGGTTGGGCGGGTGGTGTTCTTCTTGGTCTGGGGTGGGGTGGGTGTGTGGCGACGCTACGAAGGCCTGATGTGGCGGGTTTGGCGGATGCCGGGGCGGTGGCCCCGGATAGTGGTTCTTCTCTCGGATCTGTGGAGGTGGAAGCTGGGGCATCGGCCTCGGAATGCATCCCATCTGTGGATATATGTGGTGGAGCCATGTCGCGATGTTGTAGGGGTGTCTGGGCAGGCTGCTTTGGTGGCTTGGAAGTCGACCCAACGGGTGCGGCTCTCGCAGTCGGCGGTAGAGATGTTGGGGCGGCGGCCCCGGATCTAGGTGCAACAGTGGTGGGTCTTGGTGGTTCGTCCATCTTGGCCACCCTCACATGGTGGTGGTGTGGGCTGCATTGCGGCTTGTTTGCAGCGGTGGATGTCGGGTGGCGCCCCCGGATGGTGGTGAAGGAAGACCATGCAGGGCGTGGAGGCCAGCCGGATGCCTGGGTGACGGGCCTGGGGTGTTGTGGTTCATCGATGCTTTCAGAGGTTGGGATTGGCCCATGGTTCTTGAGGCGCGCATTGCTTCGTCGTCTTTGTCAAGGAGGCCCGAACCTGTCCTTCTGCGTGGCTTTGGCTTCTCTCTTCAACGGTGATGGCGCTCACGGTGAGGTGGAGCGGTACTTGCGAGGCGTATTTCGTGCTTCACCGAGAGCCTATCATGGTCCTCTCCCCCTCGAGCATGCCATGCCGAATCTGTCTATGCCTGGTGGTGGGTGGCGTGGGGTTCCTCGACGTGGCAAAGATTTTTTTTCTTCTTAAGCATTTGCTTGCTGTGTGTTGGTGTGTTGTCGTGTGTCTTGGTGGCTTTGACGACCACTGGGGGCTTTTAACCCTTTGTATCTGGTTTTCGCTCGGCTTTCCCTGATTAACCTGACAACTATTTTCTTCTAAATGAATGCAGGATAACTGCCATTTCGAAAAAATAATAGTGGATTACAATTGGTAGAACTTGTTAATTTTTCCATAATAATTATTTCTTGAGAAATTAAACAACTTTGTACCAAATCAGCGACACTTATTTTGTGACAGAGAAGTAGTTTTCTTCTGTAAATTAGGATCATACTACTCGTTGATCTCTGATATTTATAATAATATTTATCCTTAGTTTTTTTTGTGCAGATAGAGGAGAATAAAGAAATGGTATCCATGATTGTGCAAATACTAACATTGTATTAAGGGTTCGTGCTAGCTATTTCTATTTGGAGGCAATTCTTTCAGGAACAGATGATTGCACATAAAGTAATGGTATCCATGACTGTACTATAGTAACTTTGATAATTATGGGTTTGTGCAAGCTATTTCTATTTTTAAGCAATTCCTTAGGAATAGATGATTACACAATATATTTTCTTATAGGAAGCATGGGATAAAAGTCGCAAAACATTTAATCATTCTGTTGTACCGAGCGTCATCTGGTTTTAAAGGAGAGGTCTAGCGAGAAACTGGACGGGAAGGAGAGGGGGGAAGGGGAGGGTCCGATAAGAAAAATGAAGATGCATCGTTGGGTGGGGTTTTTCTGTTAGGCCTACCTATTGAAGATAACACGACGCAATGTCCGGACAGTTACATTTCTCCCCTACATCGTCTAGCTCGGACGTATGAGAGAGAGAAATGAGCTTTGACCTTGGAGACGACCTTACTTATCTGTTAAATTTATTTATATGCATTTTAGCCCGTAGCAACGCACGGGCATTCTACTAGTCGGCACTAACGTAGAAATCTTCACCGATGGAACACTCTAGATTTTCTGTACGTGTAATTTGTGCCTACGTGTACAAGTTACTCATTTTTTCAGATGAGACATGTTGGCCCAATTTGTGTTGTGGGCCAGCCCAGATATGGTTTTCCCTTTCACTGTCCCCGCATCTACACTGTTTCATTCTGATGATGAAACAGACAATGGAACGAACGAAAAAACCCTAGATAGATTGATGTAAAAAAAACTAGATAGATATCTGATTGGATAGATCGAGACGATGTCACCACTGTCATTCTTGAGCTCTCTCCTCGCCTCCCTGCGCCGCTGGATGCGATCGGTGACCCTCTGGTAATTGGATTCGGACTTATTGCTCGATTTGCTATATTGTTCAAAGCCACATGAAACGTGGGATTGCTGGAATTTCTAATCAACTCGTCGAATAGTACGAGCTAATTGATGTTTAATTATCGCCATATGGGTGTGCTATTTTTTACAGTTGAGGCTTCGTAGAATCCAGTTAAGTTATTAAGCCGCCAACAGTAGTTGTGCTGTTGTGTTCCGATTCCTTCAATGGGGAGAGCCTCCTAGTGCAATGGCGAGTGCGTTCTGTTTCCACTTAAGTCACCTGGGTTCAAATCTCCCCATCTGCCTAACAACGAAAGTTAAGGGAGGGAACTTCTCCCCTTAGTCACGTTTTTTATCCTCCTTTAATATGCAAAACGATGGGTGCCTTATCTGTCTTGAAGGGAGCAGTTTGGTACTTCAAAGAGGAGCTAGCAGGTACTCCCTCCGGTCCTTTTTACTCTTCACATTAGGTTTGTCTGAAGTCAACCCCATCTAACTTTGACCAAGTTTATACAAAAAATTATTAACATTCACATAACAACATCAATATCATTAGATCCATCTCGGAGTATATTTTCATATTATATTTATTAGATATTATAGATGTTAATATTTTTTAATAAAAATTTGGTCAAACTTGGCAAACTTTCACTTCAGATAAATCTAATGTGCGGAGTAAAAAGGACCGGAGGGAGTATATATATGGACTGAATATGCTTTAATATGGATACATCCTGCCTTTTGATCCTTTGCCTCCCGACCATGCTTCAATCCTGCATTGCCTGTAATCTCAGTTTGCAGGCCGATTAGTCACCATCAACAACAGTAGAACCTGGAGGACGCCATTGAGGAGAAAGCCATGAAGAAGAGGTTCGAGGAGTGGATGATCAAGTACGGACACACCTACAAGGACAGCGAGGAGAAGGCAATGTGGTATGAGCTATTCAAGCATAGTGCCCTACGTGTCGACGAGCATAACGAAAACTGAGAATTTTACGCACTTAGGAACAAACGACGTCGCCGACACGACAGAGGAAGAGTTTATTTCGAGTTGTGGAGGTCCTCGTTCTCGTATATCCCGCGAAAAGCTTCTGGCTACTTGGACTAGATGGCAATGGTATGGTATCCATCATCCTTGATTAATCGCAGTACTATGTGTTAGAACTTAATCATCATTAGGGGAACATAAGAATGCACTGATTAAATATAGAACACCTATAATTCACATAAATAGAGAGGATTTAGGGGTGCTTTATTTGTAATAGAAGTCGACATGATCATCGTGGTGGTCGTAGTGGATATGCTCGTTGTCCTGATCCCCTTAGGTCCCCACCAACACTAGCCATCATGGCGGCAGCTGGGGAGAGTCTTCATGTTGCTGCAACGCTTGGCCTAGATCGGTTAAGGCAGAGTCCTCCAGTCGTTGCAACCCCGCCCCCCCAAGGTGGTTAGGGTAGATGGAATTTTAGGGAGCTCTCGTCAATCTTCCAAGGCCAAAGCACCTTACCTTGAGGTGTGTTGCATAGTTGCCAAGTTCCCGGGTTGATGGGTCGAGAAACTGGAACGAGGGTCGAGGATTGCCGTGTGGACAATAATCGGGTAAATCAGGGCTATACCTCTTTTGAAAGATCGGTCGATAAGCAGGAACCGTCCAAATATTTTGGGAACAAGGACCCTGGATCGATAAGGCAGGTAGAGCCGTCGAGGTATGTGGGGCCTTGCCAATTCACATTTGGATGTGCAGGTGTGGATAATAAGGAAAGCTCGGTCACCATGAGAGTAAAATAAGTATACAATCGATTGATTGCCTTGTACAGAGGTAGCATATCGCTAATTACTACTCCCTCCGTTCCTAAATATAAGTCTTTTTAGAGATTCCACTACAAACTACATACAGATGTATATAAACCACTTTAGAGTGTAGATTCACTCATTTTGCTCCGTATGTAGTCCATAGTGTAATCTCTTAAAAGACTTATATTTAGGAACGGAGGGAGTACATCGTAGGTATAGCGGGAGAAGGCCTTATCTAAGTTATCCATACATGGTATCCTACGCAACATTGGCCAGAGGTCGACGCAAGTTCAATACTTCGGCCTCACATCCTCAATGTCGACGCCACCATCGGCCGCTCTACTAGTAGGCTTCATGGAGGCTGGTTTTCAGGTGTGACACATCGGCAGCAGGATGGAAGCTTGCTAGCTGCCATATTGCGGGGAACCACGTTCATGCAGTTGGAAGGTGGACTCCTGGCAAGTCTCAACATCTCCATGAATAAACCCTTATGTTCCTCTCGGTGATGGCGAGTTGGAATCAAGATCAAGTGTTTCTAGGTCATTGAATAGGGTTTGTGATCATAGTCCGGGGTTGCGTCTCACTTTATCCTGCTTGTCCATCCAAGCCCTCAATCCGGGTCGACGGCCCAGTTTGAGGGATGCTGCATCGTTCCTGTTTCCGGGAATTATGGTTTAGCATTGGTGATAGGGGAACCAAACCTCGGTTGGTTTTGGGCGCCTGACACGAGCACACAATAGTTGGGTTGAGGGGACAAGTACATTCGTGCTTGGCCCCCTCCTTTGAAATTTATTCTTCTGGATAATTAGGTATTCAGATCAAAACAACATTCTCCCTTGATCGTTAGGCGTAACTTCATTCACCCATTCTCCATAGCAACGATGCCAAAATGAGGTGTTACAACAGCTAGTGAAATGCCACATAACCTCAACACTTATCGCATACTCACCTATTTCAAAATTGAAAACATTTTATTTTACCGATTGGAATTGTTTATTTTAATGGTACATTTATTCCAGGATCATAAGGCTTCCGGTAATCCCATGCGGGCAGTATGATCGCAAAAGAGACTGGGTGGCAAGATTTTAGTTAGCGGATCTCCAAGCATATGTGTCATGCTTATATGCTTAACACTCATTTTTTTATCCTGCATTCTATCTTTCACAACATGATACTTAATGTCAATATGTTTGGTAGCTACACTTTGACTTGTTGTTACTCCTATGGAAACTTTTGTGCCCATTATCGCAGTATAATCAAGTGGCTTAAATATATTGTCAGCCACTTTAAGTCCCGAAATAAAATTCACTAGCATCATAGATGAAGCAGTTGACATAATTTTTAGAGCTTTTCCATGATATGGACCCTCCCGTTAGTGCGAATATATAACCTGGCATGAATTTCTTGCTATACATACACCCGGCAAAATAATCGTATGAATAACCAATAACTTCTAGGTTACTTGACCTTCTATATGTTAGCATGAAATATTTAGTGCCAAGCATATAAACAAGACTTTCTTTGCGGCCTTCCAATGGTTTGGTCCTGGATTTAATTGGTATCTTCCAAAACTAAAGGTTACAAAAGTCAAGGGCGTGTACAAACTTGATAATATGTGGTGCTTCCAAAAGCCACAACATAAGGAAACAACTTGATCTTATCAGTTTCGTTTTGGTTCCTCGGACACTGAAACGTCCCAAACTTATCGGTGTTGACTATAGGCGTAGGTAAGTTGAGTCTCTCAAATTATGCCTTTGGTGATAGTGTTGCAGCATTCTTTTCGAACCACCTCGAGAATCTTGATTCACAGGATATATGTCATGTTACCAAGATCGTTCATATCAAAACTGGATGTAATAAAGTCTCGGTCTCATGTAGCATATCCTCATCGCTACGGGCCGAAAATATGTTATCCACATATTGGACTAAAATTGTGAATCTACTACCTTTACATTTATAATATTTGTAGTTTTCCACAACATTTTCCATGAAACCAAATTGTTTGATAGTTTTATTGATCTTTAGGTATGCCATACATTAATTTATTGAGACAACATAACAAACGTTATTTCCCTTCCATGAAAAAATCTTCCAGTTGAGTCATGTGAACATCTTCATTTAAGACACCATTTAGAAATGTCGGTTTAATGCCCATCTCCTCTAGTTTTAAATCGTAATGAGCTACAAGTGCCATGATGATTCTAAAAGAATCTTTGACTAATCAGGAGAGAAAGTTATTATAATCAACTCATTCTCTCTCTGTGAACTCTTTTGCCACAAGACTTTCCTTGAACTATTTAACATTCCCTTTGGAATCATACTTTGTTTTCCATACCCAATTACATCCTACTCTACTAAGTCTCAAACATAGTTTGACCCTATGGATTTGAACTCGTATTCCAAGTCACCTGCCACTTGGGGGTCGATTTTCACTTGTAATGACTTCCTTTTATGAGGTTGGATCATCCACCTTTCCAATATAATTTATATCCTCACTCATGTAAGTGATATAATCATCTGAGATGGCTTTCTTCCTCTCACACTCACAAGAAGTGGTGGAGAATGTCGTTGTTTGACTTTTTGAGGGTCATTATCTTGTCGGGATCAACATTAGCTTTTGGGTTCCCATAGTTTCAGGATCACCATTTGGTTGAGAACCTGGACAATAAGATTCAAGATCATTTGATGTCATGTTTACCATATTGGAAAAACTATATCTTGGATAATCGGGAATGTAGAACACACATGTTTCTCCTCCGGATCGATCTTCCTTATCTTTGTGACCATATTATGCTGAAGAAATACCACTTATCTAGTCTCCACGAACTTGGTGGTGTGACTTGGACAATAGAAACAATATCCCTTTCCCCTAAGGGTATCAAATATAGAAACACCTGGTGGTTTTTCACCACTTCCTTCAATTGTGGATCAAAAAATTAGCTTCAGCACGACAACCCCACACGTAGGTAATTTACACTTGGCTTCTTTCCCATTCAAATCTCATAAGCTGTGTTCAGTGTTGACTTGGTTGGGGCAATATTAGTACATGATCGATTATCTTTCATGCCTCCATCCAAATGTTCGCTGGTTGAAAAACTAAGCTTGTATCACACCATATCCATAAGGGTGCGATTGTGAAGCTCGGCAACACTATTTTGTTGAGGGTTCCCATGAATTGAGTAATGAGCAACGATTCTATTCTCAGCTAGGAACTTAATGGAAGGTCCTAAAATTTGCCACATGCGACCATAATACTCTTCCCTGCGATCATGTCGTACAACTTTGATCTTTGTGTTCATCTAATTTTCAACCTCGCTTTTAAAAACAATGAATTTTCCAAAGCTTCCGATTAACCACCTATAGGGTAATATACCCGTATCGTGAAAAAGTGTGTTTGAATGTGATGAATGAATCAAAATTATTTACACACTTAACAATAAGGGCTCCACATATTTTTGTATGAATAAGTTCTAGAACCCCCGATGCTCTTACTACTCATTTCTTAATCGTTTTCCTTATTTTTCTTTAATTCATCTAACAAATTTTGCTTCACCTATAAGAATTATAACAGAAAGAGTGTCACTTTTAACCAAGCATTCCTCGAAATGTGGCCCAAACAATGGTGCCACAATTATGAAGAGGTACTAACACCTTTCCATTTATTCGCATCTTTACACTCACCACTGACATGCATACAAAAATCAAGGAATAACTTGCATAATTCGCATCATCTCACACCAAGGAGAACATTTGTATTGCACTTACTTAAAAAAAGTGTTCATTGCCAAACATGTGCTCATACATGGCATCATCCATGTAGGAAATTAAAAATAAATTCCTACTTCGGGTAGGCACATAAAGAAAATTATTTAACCAAAGACTAAATCCAATGTGTACCTCCAATGTGAGAGATCCCACGACTTCAACTCCATTTTGCTATTTTAATTTTCTTGCCCCTTGAATTATGATTTGGGTTATAACAAATCCCTGCATGGAGTTAGTAACATGAGCAGTTGCACCTAAATTAGTTCACCGTGACATTAGAGAGAAATCAACATAAATGTTTTAGTGATTTCATCAATAACTTTTTCTTCGATCATTTGAGGAAGCCTAGGCCATCCCTCTTATAATGTCCTTCCTTAACGCAAAAGCGGCATATGTTTTTACTTCGATAGTCGAGTTGTTAGGAACTAAAGTAGATGCACTAGCCTCTTTTCCCTAGATTGAATGGCTTCTGGGTTATTTTCTTAAAGGGATTTTCTGAGATGAAGGAAAATTTGTTGATCATGCTTTCTCTTGCTAGAGTCAACATGAAAATCATGGTCCATACCCTGCCTCATAATTCTCTCTTCCTCTTGGACAACCCTAGGGGTCATCTCAGTGGGTGTAACTTTTCATTAAGAGAATTGTAATTGATCGTGACTTGATCAAATTCAGTTTGGATGGACTCCAAAATCATGAGTGTGAAAAGGTTTTCACTTGATTCACACTTCAAAGACTAAGACTTTTGAAGAAGAATTCACCATTCTCAGTATATACTTCCTGACTCCCATTTATGTTGTACTTCTCAAGAAGCTTCAAGAGAAGGTCGTGAGGGTACACCTTTTCGGAGCCTTTGAATTGCTCCTCCATAGCAGCAAGCAATTCCCTGTGGGCCTAATTTAAATTTTCAAATGTGAATTAAAACCTAGATCCAACAATTTCCCCAATTCGGATGAATCCTAATTTAAAAGCTCCGAATAGGTGTATGCTCACAAGGAATTCCTTGCTTCTATGGAGGAGAATTCAAAGACTTTGAAAATGTGTATGCTCATAAGCTTCTCTTAAAGATTCTTGAGAAGTGCACCATTAATAGGAATGTTCGGCATCCTATACTAAGAATGGTGATTGGTTATACAAAGCTTAACTCTTTGAAATGTGAAGTAAGTGACATCTTTCTCATAACCATGATTTTGGAGTCCCTTCCTGCTGAATATTAATCAAATCTAGGACTGGAACACTGGAAGGCCACAAAGAAAGTCTTGCGTTGTATGCAAGGCAGTAAAGATTTCATGCTTACACATATAAATTTTGGTAACCTAGAAGGTGTTGATTATTCAAATGCTGATTTTTATCCAAATGTGTGGATAGTAAGAAATCTATGCCAGATACATATTGACACTTGCTGTAGGAGCCACTTTATATACAATGCAAGCACAATTTGTAGCATGTTATGTGGACACGAGACTGCTTATATGGCTACTGAATTTTATTCTTGGGCTTAAAGTGGTTGACAAAATATCTAAACCACCTATAATATCTGCGATACCACGCCCATAGTTTTCTGTATGAGCAGCAAGAAGTCAATTGTTGTTGCCAAGCACATAGACATTAAGTATCATGTATTGGAAGATCAAATTCAGGATCAAACAATTAATGTTAAGCACATAAGTATGACCCATGTTGTGGGTCTGCTAATTAAAGGCTTACACCAAACTTACCACTCGGTATTTTACCGAGCATTGCCAGCATGGGATTACTGGAAAACATATGAAATGTACCAGGACAAATTAGTCAAATTAGTCAAATGTTTTCCTCTCTTTTTTTGCGAATGAAATGTTTCCCATTTGGAAATAGGCAGTATGCTATAAGTGTTGAGGATCTATGGCATTTCACTAGTTGTTGAAACACCTCGCTTTGATAGATAATTTCTATGAAAAATGGGCGAAGGAAGTTAAGCCTAACAATCAAGGGGAGAATGTTTGGTTTGGGACCAGACC
>LR738713.1:867126873-867157212 GCA_902687465.1 Secale cereale
CCCCCCCCCCCCCGGGCACGCGTATTAGGGCACATAGGTGGAGGGAGTATACACGTTGGTGCGTGGCCCCCTCCCCTTAATGCTATTCTTTTGGCCAATTAGGCTTTTAGTGTTGCATCCAACCAACAGTCTGTGTCGTTCTATAGATGTATTGCAAGAATTAACCTAGCTAGTTTAACAAGGGAAAAAGGTCCACCGCACATGCAACAGTTATTCTGAAAGAAAAGATGTGTATAACTATTATTCTGAATCTATTTTGGTTTGTGGCCTCCAGGGGCAGCTAATTTTCAGTAAGTTGATGGGTATATATGATACTCGAGGGGAGCTAAGTTGGTGTGTCGATACTTCACAGCAGTTCATGATCTTTCGGCTTAGAAGCTCAAAATTAGGGAATCTCTTTTGCTAAATGATACTCCCTCCGTTCACAAATATAAAGTGTTTTGGCAAATATCCAATTTTGAGCCCAGTCCCTACACCCGGTGAACTGTTAATTCAAAAAAATACTATTAAAATTAAAAAAAACGAGTTCTTTTACATGGTATATATTTTATTGCGTGAGGTGTGTGCCAAATTTCAAAGCATTCGGACATTCAAGTAGCTCTCAGCAAGACCGGTTCAAACAGTAAACTTTTTCACACACACCAAATTTGTCTCTTTTGCTGAGAACTACTCAGACATCCAAATGCTCTGAAATTTGGCACGGACATCATGTACTCAGTCGTCTTTCTTCATAAAAAATACGGAATTTTTTGAATTTATTTCATATTTTTAACGATTTGTTTTTCCACTCCTGGGCTCATCTGAGCCTCGGAGCCAAAGCGCCTCATCCGTGTTTTGATAGTATTTTATTATTGACTACATACAGACTGAAAAGAGTGAACAAACACACTAGAACATGTATATATACATTCGATTCAGAAAAAGTTAGAACATCTTATATTTGTGAACAGAGGGAGTATTTAAGCTTGATGATTAGCTTTGAAATGTGACCTGTGGTTATCTCTGAACTTGAACTTTGCATCTCTATTGGTAGTTCTCTGAAGACACTTCGGGCGTTGATCGAAGGCGGGGGCAATTCTAGTTTGTATTTTTCAACTAGTATTGTGAATACTTTGGAATTTGAAACTTGTGCCTGTAGTAATTCTCATGGGATTTTTGAAACCTGCACAATATTAACATGCATGAAATTCTACTGACAACATGGCTCGACAGCTCAGGCAGAAGGAAGAATTTGCATCGCAGCACTGTTTCATTTGCAGATAGCGATCAAACATGCATCTACTCATCAACCAATTACTCCTATCATATCTGTCGACTGCCCAGTGAACCAACTACAGCTATTCGCCCCAGCTTGTGGTGCTAATGAGTTGGCGCTGACTAGTGAATAGTTTGTGCCAGTTTCCTCACTGTATATGTCTGATTTCTGTGTTTCCTACAAGAGTGAAAAATATGTCTAATTTCTTCAGTCTTGACTGCGCACGTGCGTGCAAGTATGGCCCCATGAACAACATTTGCTAGCTATTAATTACTTACGACATTCGTCTGCTCATTGAAATTTAGTTCCTGTCTTTAATGAGCAAGCGAGATTCACATGCAGGTGGAGTGGAGTAGGCATGGACAACCAAAGTACACTCCCACATCCATACGGCAGACAACAAATGATGAGATTCTACTCCACTTTCATTCATTAAAAACCAACACCTTTCTTGACACATGACATTGGATTGGATGCACTATCCATCCTGCTGCCCCAATAATTCATTCCCATGAAGTCCAAACCACCAACATAAATCTCCTCACCTCCTCCACAACTTCATTATACTCAACGGGTAACACCACACGTGGGCACACAAGCAAACACTGGTAGTACTTCTCTGCTCATCTCAAGCATTCACAATGAAGAGCCGCGCTCAGTACGGCAGCTCCGGCGAACTCGAGGTGTTCGCGGCGACGCGCTACTTTGACGGCCTGACCGATCTTGCCGCTGGCCCGGTCGCTGTCAGGCAGCAGCTTCAAGACCTCGACCAGGAGGAGGAAGGCTACCGCAGCACCCAGGAGCTGGGAGCGAAGGCCACCAAGAGCAACCTTGCCGCCTTTGTGTCGCCAGCGGCGAGCTTTCGCAAGAACCCACCAGCGACAGCGTCAAGCGGTACAACGCCGGGGATCTACAACGAGCCGCCTCAGGCCTCCTCGTCGTCTTCTGCTGCTTCTTGCGGCCGTGATTTGGGCGAGGTGGTTGGGGACAGGAGGCTGCAAGGCGATCGGGTGGTGAGGCAGGCCGGTGGCGACGAGGAGAGGTGGGTGGTGAGATGTGGCGGACATGCTTTGGAAGAGCAGCACCATATGGTCCATGAGAAGATTGCTGGCGCAAAATCAAGTGATGATCGTCAGGTGGAAAAAGCGGAAGATGACCGAGAGAAGATTATTGTTGATGTGAAACTGAGTGATGGCCATCAGATGGAATATGGCGATGATTGGGGCAGCGACACTAGCTCTGATCTATTTGAGTTGGATTTTGAAGATGTGAATAATCGCTAAATGGATCCAACTATACTGCCATTGACCGAGAACTAAAAGGTTAGCATCTAGTGAATGAATTTTTGGATTATAATGATCTCATTAGTGAGTGACGTAAAAGTTTAATCTTGCATGCAGCGGTATGTTATAGGAGCATCTCCAGCAGATCCCCAGAAGTTGTATTTAGGGAGAGATTTTCTGGTTTAGGGAATTAACCCATATCTAGCAGATCCTTCAAACTTATAACTTCCCATTCCCGAAAGGCCACCCCTAGTTTCTTTTTTTTTTCTTTGCTTCAAGAAGGGCAATTCTCTGGAAACTTAAGCAGCCAGCTCACCCCTCTCGGCCCTGAGCCACGCCACCGGAAATGACCAGTGTATATATGCTGCTCTAGATGTTCTTTTTTCAGCACTTGAGTGAAGACAGTCCAGAAGCGAAGACAGACCAATAATCAATGGATAATAGCAAATCTATAGCATGATTTTAATGGTACTAGATTTGTGTCATCAAGACTTGGCTGATTATATAGATTTGTTTGTCTGTGTACCATTGGAAAAATATTGTGTTGCTAAAATGGTATTGTAACCCGAAGACGGCATGCTATACTTTGTGATTGCTATCATTCGCAAATCAGATTTCATAATTGATTTTAGAAGAATGCATGAGTTATGTAGCCTAAGGAGTAAATTATCTTATTCACTAGAACATGAGTAGCATCAGTACCACTCCTCTGATCGCCTGGAACAACAACGAATTAAGATCAGGTGCATACTTTCATGTGTATAGAGGTATGTTGTATGGGGCCTGCTACGCGTCCGTCGGCGGATCTTTTAAAAAGATCCGCCGCCTCGCAAGCCGTCCGATTGTATGGCGTGAGCCGTTCATTCCTCTTTTCTATTTTTCTGAAACATGCCCCTTGTTGCAAACCTCATTCCTACAACAAGATTTCAGTTGCAAAATTTGTTCTCCTTTTTGTGCAACAAGACTCTTGTTGCAAACCTAATTCCTGCAACAAGATCTCAGTTGCAAAAACTTGCAAATATCTCCAGCCACTTCTTTGTATTCTTGCAAAAAGACCCTTGTTGCAAAAATTACAGTAGCGTCTCTGACCTCTTCTCTGTATTTCTGCAACAAACTCCTTGTTGCGATTTTATTCAACAAAGACTATATTGCAGAAAACTTCACCGCGCCCAGCCGCCATTGCAACAACGCCGTTGTTGCAGGAACTGCTGCTGCGCGCGGTACCGGCGTTTGCAGCTGACCTTGAGGAAGCATCGGCCATGCATGTCCACACCGGTGCTGCTCCAAGACGGCTCCGACGGTGCTCCGACGGCGGCATCCCTCGCAGAGGAAAGAGAGAAAGGAGGAGGGAGGAGAAGAGGAAGGGCGCTGGTGGAGGAGCAACGCCATTTGGTTTGATGTACTAGAGGTAGGAGAAGAGGTTGGGGAAAGAGATGTGGATGGGGTCTGTTCGTAGGAGATAAGAAGGAAAAATAAGAGCGATGGTGCAGACTGATGTGGGCATGTGGCGCATAGAGAAGGCGGTGGACGTTTAGCGTGGGATCTGCCGGGTGATCAGAATCTTTTCCCATGTTGTATGTTCCTTATCTATACTACTATTAAACAAGCAAACCTTCATTGCTAAGTGCATCCCATCTAAAGCACACGAAAAAAAGCGAAACAGTTAAAGCCTCACATTAGGCCCAGTCATATCAATCTAACCGTCAGGATTAACAACTAATCCTCCTCCATGTGCGTTTAGCAATTTTAGGCGCCGAACGAAAACTCTGCCAGCATCTCTATTTATTCCAAAAAAAAGGAAACAAATCCCTACAATCACGTAACACCCAATCTTCTCCCAAACTTGCCCCGGTACACCCTGATGGGCGCCCTTCGTTTCAGCCCTTCTAGGCTCCTGCACGTCGCCGCCGCTGCTCCCTCTTTCACAGGTCGCCGCGCTACCTCCCCACAGCCTCCGCCGCTCGCTCCAGCAGACGCTTGACGCCCACGCGGTGCTGTTGCGTCTGCAGCGGAGACGTCAGATGTGGAAGAAGGATGAGGGGGTGGGGCCGTTGACGCCGATGAGCGCAGCTCCGAGAAGGTTCTTCAAACGATGGTGCTTCCCTCCCTCTCACTCTCTATGTTCCTTCTTCCCTCTCTACTCCTCTGTCCCTCTCAAGCTGCAGCAAAGGCATCGCGGTGGCAACGACAGCAACCTCTGCACCCAATCTCTCTTTCTAACCTCTCCGTTCAGTAGTTTTGAGTGGAGGATCTAGATCGAGGTCACATGAGCCTGCCGACAGCACCCTCTGTGTATACTCAATTACCTATCAGTAAAGATATACATATCATTAGATGAAATATGTAAATACACCTTCTGTGTATGCTCAATTACCTCTTGTATTCAGTTTTCTGAAATTTTGGACCGATCAACATGTGAACTATGATATGGAGAGTTTGTCCGCTCCTGGTACCTTAATGAATCCTGACCAATTCAATACCTTTTTTAATTGGTCATTCCATGTTTTATGCAAAATTTGAAGTAATCATAGATTGATTCTGAGCATAATGCACACAAAATTGTCCTATGTGTTCCTTCTCTATCTTACTATCCTGGCTACATCTATTTGTCATTAACATCTGAAATAACTTGCCACTAGAAACATGGGATCGGCCAAGGAAGAAAAGGTGGAGATGAGGAGGCTGCGGATGAAGATTATCCTGAAGAGTATGAAGAAGAAGAGGCGACATGTATCTATCGTGTACTAGCTATTTATTACGGCATGTTGATGCATCAGAAACTTCATGAAGGATAGATTGTCTAATGGTGTGTTATTATATAGGGTGAGGATGGTTTCTATGACAAAGCTGGAATGATGCAATGGAGAGACCGAGGACATGGGGGAAGAGGCTGTTTCTGGGGCCATTGCCATGGCGAGAGTCGGGACAGCGGGCGTCCAATCGGCACTCTTCCATCGAATCACAATGCTTAGCATCCGGTGGTGTCAAAGCCGCCTCCTTGTTCGCATATGCCGGATGACAAAAAAGGATTTGCCAGAACCGCGCTTATATGATCCATTTTTATGTGATCCCATGAATAGGAAGGATAGTAATACCCTGATACATGTGTCATGTATACTGCATTACTATTGGTCAATGGACATGTGAACCTGTCTTTTAGCAGTTCATATATGTTCTGTTCATGTCATCTTTAGTGCTTAACAAATCAACATGATAATGTGCAGGTTATCAAGATAATGCGCCTTCAGGTTACAACCAAACTCTTGTATTTATGATCATGCACGCATTATTGCAAAGTAAAGTTTTTTTTTACCATCCACGTGTTCATGTTTAAGATTACAAAAGTAATGATTACCTCAAATGGCGAGAGGAACTCAGTTCTAGAATCTCTAAGAGCACATATTTATTGCTTGGAAGTGATTTATTTCACTATATAATCCCAAGGATGCGAACACAGGCCGCTACCACTCCTGCGGTCGATCACCCCCGCTGCCCCGTTGAGGCCCTCGGAAAAGGTAGACAACATCCAGGAAAAGGTTGACTCGGCTCCTCCATTCACGCTTCTCTGAATTTCAACAATCTAAATTCATAACATGGTTCTCCGAATTTCTACAGGCTAAATTTTGTACATGTTTCTCTAAATGTTGGCCTGCCAATTCGTATTGTATTGCAGACTTCAGAGGATTGTATGCAGACCATTTGTGCCCATGGATTACTGTATTTTTATGTTAGTTATAAGACTATTTGAATGTAAGGACTATACATAATCTCTTTGACAATCTACGGCAAATCATTTTCTGCACAGATAGTTCAGTACAAGCTTCATAAATATCTGCAATACAAGAAGCAAAATTTGTTCTTATATGTTGGCCTGCCAATTAGTATTGGCAGCCTTGCAGGCATGTTTTAAAAATGCTTAATCCAAGTGCCACTTCTGTACTAAATAAGCTGAACTTTGGTTTAAATAACTAAATGTTGGTTTGCCGAAGTTTTCTTGTGATTGAATTATGGAACTTACATTGCCCGGTTTGCAACTTTACATATGGTCATAAAGTCATGACGTTCATTCTATAGGTTCTTTTGTACTTATCTTGTGTTTGACATGTTTGGCTGTTGTTCCTCTATACAACTTCATCTTTTAGTATCGACCAATACTTCATAGTTAGTACATGGTTCTTCAATACTGTGGTAACAATTGAGGGGAAATTATGTTTGCACCATCTATCTCATCGCAAGGCATGTCTAGGAACCATGGCTCTACTACTACACATCCGCTTACCTTTGTAGTCATCTGCCGAAATTTAGTCAAAATAAATATTTGTAAGTTGAAAATTTCTTTTTGGCGGGCTAAAAGAACGGAAATTGTGTGGGAAGAGATTGTTGTTATTGAAGGCCAAGTATTGTTGTTCACTCCCTCTTTCTCTTGCTGGTTTGTGGTTATTCATATGATAGCTGGTATTGAAAATGCAACTACCTACCCAAGCTCACCAAGCATTGACTAATTTTTGTCTTCATAGTTCACTTTTAATCTTCGTACATAATGATATGCTAAAATTTACGTTTTACTTGCTTGGATAATTGTACCAGGTCATTTATTGAGAATAGTACTAGATCATATATTCAATTTAATGGGCACATTGCAGTATTCCTTGGAACTCTAGCCTGACTTGTAGGTGAGTTAGAAATCTATTTCTATGTTCTGGGATGTCCGCCAAGCAACCAAAATTATGCCGAGGGTGCCATTCTACGGTGGTTGTTCCCCTACTCCATAGAGATGTGATACTCAACGGTGTTGGTTCAGATGATGACGATGGCAAAATAGAAAGATGATTATAAGAAGTTGGACTTGTAAGAGAATAATCATAGTACTAAAAATATATGTAGATCTTGAGTATATAGAAACATTAAATAGTCATTGTAACTGAGTACTTGAACATGGTATTCAAGATTCATAGAATAAAAAGGGCACTAATAGTTTGAAACATGAATGCACTACCTTTTGTTTGGTGGAAACTTATCTTTTTGCATACAACAATTCATTTTAAATATTTATCGCTACTATCATATTATCCTTTTACATACAAGTGATTTTTCACATATAATTGTAATAATAGTCTAGACGTGTGTTGCACGTGCACACTTACTAGTTGCTATAAATGCTAGTACACGCACAAGCTAGCTTCTCGCAAACTTGCAGACACAGAAGTGAGGATACTCATTGCACTGGAATCAATGCTCTAGCTTGTTGCCCCCTTCTTCTATGCGCTCACCCGCCTCTTGATCATTTCTGACATAGCTCGAAGGCCAAATGGCATCATCCGCAATGGTATGTCGGGGCTGGACATGGCTGCTCTTCTTGGACCTCGCCACCATGTTGTGTGATGCACGAGTCGAAGATTTCTCTCCGGCTCGCACTCGCAAAAAAATGGACCCTTAAAACATACATATACATAGCCATCTAGACAAGGACCCCAAACGTCGGGGAAGATAGGGCCTCCGTCAACAGTAGCCTGAAGTAAAACCACGAGCAACAACACCATGGTAGTAGGAATGAATCTCTTTGTGGACGACATGGCTTGCTAGGGCCGGCTCTCTTTGGGTTAATTATGAGTCTTTGTCTATCTATGTAGTCAACTATGACATGGGCTCACCTCAGGCAATGGTAATTTATAGTCTCATATATCCACTCGGTGCGGATGTGCTCTATTAGATGGACACCAACACAAGTGATTAAGCAATCCATTTGGCAAGTATTTCGTCAGCATTGAAGTAGTACCGCCTATAGAGTACTCTAGATCGGTGTACGTGTACGTAGTGCTTGCACATAGATGAAAAAGAACACAATTGGCGCATATTTGGATCAGCATTAACATACAAACCATCGCCACCTACCGAACACTCTAGATCAGTGTACGTGTGCCTGGTGCTAGCGCACAAGTGAAAAAGTGATGCACTTGGCATTTATATTGATTGGTAATAATTGTACAAGGCATTGCATTTGGAGCACTCTAGAACCGGGTACATGCATATTGTGCTAGCGTAAAAGCAATGCTACTGGTTGGCATTAACATACAAACTATATCTGGTTGTGTGCATCAAACATATTTGACTGTGTGCATCATGATAATGGCTATCCTCTATGCGCTAGAGCTTGATAATGACGAGGACATTGATGTAGATGAGTCTATCATTGTTGTCTACTGGTGTATCTTTTATTTATATGACATGAGTCTATTTTTTTTCTTTTTTTCCAACCGGGCTCATACCCCTTTCCATTAATTGCTTAACGGAAATACATCAGTCTGATACAGAATGTATACCCTAAGAGCATATCAAGGAAGCAAAAGGAGACCGAAAGGGGAGAGCGAGTTGGGGCATCAACAGGAAACCCGCAACAGATGACTCTAAAACGAACCATCAGCCACGGGGCGAAAACCTGTTGACACCAACCATCCCAGACTCATGACAAACCAAACATGGCGAACATAAAGAACGCGCCAGGGAAGAGTACGAATGCTAGCACCAACGAGGATAACAAAACACTCAGCGGGCATCAAACCTCAGTGAGAACTACCATCATCTAAGGCTCCCACATCAGTTAGCTTCATACTTTTAGCGCGCATCTCCCAGCCTCAGCTTGTTCCTGGAAGCAGATCGCTCCGCCAACGAAGCAGCCACACGAACCATCCTCTGGACTCCAGCCTGGAAGTTTTCCTTGTCGCCTCCATTCAGCAGGCCTGACCAATACATCAAAAAAGAACATGCAGTGAAGACAGCCTCCAAAGGAGAGCAAATGATTCGATTCTCAAAAGTCGCTTTGTTGCGAATACACCAAATCCCCCAACATATAGCAGCAATAATGGTCATATAATGCCGGCAACCACCAGGGAGGTATCTATAAAACCAAGCCCAGCTTTGCCAAAGAGAGCTGGGGCAACATGATGCACCCATGGCCACCCCAAACGCACCCCACACTGAACGAGCAAAGGCACATCCGAAGAATAAATGATCAGTAGTCTCAACATCACGACAGAAGGAGCAAGTAGGATTCCCAGGCCATCTTCTCTTACGCATATTATCTCTAGTAGGAACAGCATTTTGAAACAGTTGCCAGAGGAAGATTTTGATCTTTAAAGGAATTTTTGCCTGCCAAACCCATTTGTAGTCTGGTCCTGACAAGTCCTTTTCCAACCATTCGTAACAGACTTGGTTGTGAATTTCCTTTATTATTAAACCCCCAAGCAACCCGATCAGGTAAACTGTTCAAAGGAACCTTTCTAGCCTCGTCCACAATAGTAGACCATTGGTCCTCCAATTCAGCAAAAAAAGTGCGTCGGAATTTCATCATGAAGTTATTAGCAGCAAATTTTGCCACGGTGCAGTCTTGCTCGTGGCAAATGTCAAACAGCACAGGATACTGAGTTTTTAACGGGATAGGGGAGAACCATGGATCATGCCAGACTCGGGTCAGGTCACCCATATTGATGTGGATCTTCCTGCCCTCCATATACACACTTTTAACCTTCATGATAGCTTTCCAGCAAGGTGAATCATCAAAACGAGTCTGCACATTAGCCACCGTCCTACGTTTAAAGTACCGGGTACGGACAATACGTTGCCATAGCCCACTTTCACATTCTAGTTTCCACCACCACTTAACAAGGAGGCTGATGTTTTGTTTATGCAGATCTTTAATGCCCAATCCCCCTTTTTTCTTAGAACGACAAATTCTAGACCACTTAACCCAATGATATGCCCTTTTGTTCTTTTTCTTCCTCCAAAAGAACCGTCGACGGTGGGTATTCATTTTCTCAATAAAGGTTTTGTTAAGAAGGAACATCGACATAAAGTAAGATGGAATCCCATCCAAACTGGAGTTAGCTAAAGTCAACCTAGCCCCAGAGGATGCAACATAACTGATCCAAGCAGCTAGTCTTTTAAGAAGCTTAGAATCCAAAAAATCCCAGTCAACCGTTTTGATCATTGCATATGTCACTGGAACCCCCAAATATTTCATAGGAAGTTTACCAACCTGACATCCAAACATCTCAGCATATAGCAGGTCAACATCATTATCTCCACCAATGGAAAAAACCTCACTTTTATCGAAGTTAATTTTCAGGCCCGACATAAGTTCAAACAGGTACAACAATAGCTTGACATTTACTGCTTTATCCACATCATGGGAAAAACACAAAACAGTGTCGTCCGCATACTGCAAGATCCCCACACCCCCGTCAACGAGATCAGGAGCTAACCCTTGAATAAGATTATTTTTTTGAGCAGACAGGACCATCTTAGTTAAGCACTCAGCCGCCAGGTTAAACAAGAAAGGGGAATGAGGATCACCCTGACGAACCCCTTTGGCACTTTGAATATAGGGGCCAATCTCATCGTTGATCTTGACACTAACTGTGCCATTGCAAAGGATTTGGGACACCCAGCCACACCATTTAGTATTAAACCCTCGCTTAACATGACAGTCAAGGAGGAAATCCCAATTGACCTTGTCGTAAGCTTTTTCAAAATCAAGTTTTAGCATGATCCCCGTCCGTTTTTTAACATGAGTATAGTGCATAATTTCATGTAAAGACAAGACCCCATCCATAATACTCCTTCCTTTGATGAAAGCGTTATGTTGAATACTAAAGAGTTTGGGCGCGTACACGCTTGCCCTCCTATCCATGACTTTAGTAATCAGCTTATAAGGGCAACGCAACAAACAAATTGGCATGTATTGTTGAATTTTATTAGCCACGGATGTTTTGGGCAGAAGGGTAATAATGCCATAGTTCAGACGTTGCACGTCCAGTCTACCCTCATAGAACCATTCAAACAGCCTAAATAGGTCCACACACACGACATCCCAGCAGTGCTGGTAGAACTCAGCAGGGATACTGTCAGGGCCAGGAGCTCGATTAGATTCCATGGCAAACAGTGCAGTTTTAACTTCATCAAGGGTAAAAGGTCTAGTTAAGTCATCATTATCACAAGGAGACAATGTTTCTTTATCAGACCACGGAGAGGCCTCAATACTGCAGATATTACCAGGACCAGGCCCAAACAACTCTTTATAGAAATTAGTAGCATGAGACAATAGGTTTTTAGTCCCCTCAACCACCACAGGACCACACTCAAGAGAGTGTATCATATTTTTTCTACGTCTACCATTAGCCATTTTGTGGAAGAAGTCAGTATTATTATCCCCTTTCAAGAGCCATTTTTGATTGGACTTTTGATGCCAGAAGCGCTCCTCCTCAACATACAAATTGTTGAGTTCCACTAGTATATCCACCTTCCTGATCTGAGCATCCCCACTCAGATAGCACTGCTCCTCCAAAAGTTCCAGCTCCTGGAGTTCCAATCTAAGGAGGTTCTTTTTAATTTTGTTATTGCCAAAAATATTAGACCCCCACCCTTTAAAGAACTTTTTAATCCTCTTCAATTTGATGTTCAAAGTATCAATAGGGTCATCTGTATAAACGGGTTTAGACCAGATATTGGTAACAAGAGGAAAGAACTCAGGATTGTGCAGCCAAGAGATGTCAAAGTTGAAGCATCTGTTTCCCTGAGTTCTAGAAGGGGCCACACCCCCATCCAAAAGCAGGGGGTTGTGGTCAGAAAGTTCCTTCACTAGTTTACACACCAATACTAATGGATATAAATCTTCCCAGTCAGAGGACATCAAAACTCTATCCAGTTTTTCCAAGGTGGGATGATCTTGTTTATCTGACCAAGTAAAGCATCCACCAGTCATAAAAATCTCTCTCAATCCAAGTAAATGGATAATAGCATTAAAAACATCAGAGAAATGAGATAAAGGTGTTTGTTTATTCTTTTCCCCACAATGTCTAATGATGTTAAAATCACCCCCCCCCCCACTAAATATGGGGTATTGGTCTTATTGCAAAAGGAAGACAATTCGGACAAAAACTAAGGTTTGTTCTCATCATGGGCTGCTCCATAAACAACCATCAAAGCCCATTTACAGTTTTTAATTTTGTCAAAAAGGTTAATCTGGAGGATATATCTGCCACAAACAGTGTCAATGACATCAAATTTTTCTAATCTTAGCCCACATAAGATCCCCCCAGATTTCCCAACAGATGGGACCCATTCCCAATGGAAATTAGAATAAGGATCAAACCTCCTAAAAAAGAAGGATTAGAGGTCTTCTTCATGGTTTCTTGTAACCCAATGAAATCAACACTACTTGCACTAATAATGTCCGTGAGCCAGGAAGCCATGCCTTTCTTTCCTGCCCCCCTACAGTTCCAGAAGACCCCTTTCATTTGTAACGACTAGGTTTGTCTCTCATCCTAGTAGGTCTACCAGGATTCAGGGCAGACCTACCATCCACATCTTTCTTTTTCTGTCTAGTCAAAGGTCTGACCGAGACAGGTGGAGAGGAAATAATCACTTTATCCTTCTTAGGAGATTTTTTTCTTCTTTCTCTTCGATTGAACAGTAATAAAGGGGGTATCATCCTCTACATCTTGATCTCCCCAAGTCAAAGAGAGAGGAGTAGCATTACCCAAACCATCCTTGACGGTAATATTTCTAGGATCAGAGTTTTTATCATGAAGCATTTGCCTAGAGGTTTCTAATTCCCGAAGGATATCAATCGTGGTAAAGTTATCATCGGGAATTTTGACTCCCATAAGAGATGCACGTAACATTATAGCAGTGTTGGACAACACCGAGAACTGATTACTAGTAGTAGATGAGGGGGTACCTTCGAAATTGCGCTTCCTCACGCGCTCAGTGGCCATCTCCTCCACCCGAGCAAGCTTCTGGTATTGATTGCGCGCTACAGGACCAGTGGTGTCATGTAGCGCACTCTCGTGCATAGGGGATCCATTGGGAGACTCAACCGTGTACACACTATGAGTCCCACAGTTCTCCATCGATTCATCCTCGAGCTCAACAACCCGAGGCAAAGACGGCCATGCAACATAGTCTGTTAAATGAGGCAGGTTACCCACATCATGTTCTTGAGTGTAACATAAGAAAGCAGGCGAAGGAGGGATAGGAGTCAAGGCCCAGGCACCTGATTTCAGCCTATCATCTGGGATCGGAGAGGTACACAAGGGAGCTTTTTCCATTCTTACAAGATCACTTTCAGGACTCACATCAACCACAGAAGTAATTTGCTCAGGAGAACCCATAGCAGCATGCTCTTTAGCCATGGAATGGATCAGTAACTCTGTGTGATCTCCATCATCACTATCTTTTGTCATGAGTCTATTATCTTTTGTCATGTATATACCAATTTATTTGTTTCACCTAATCCATCATTAAAGTTTTAAGATGCTTGTATCCGTTTCGAATTAAGTAAATATACAATCTGTATTAAAGTAACATACATGCCATCCATATTCAACAACACATGTATCATATTCACATTTATTTCAAAATAGGAGGGAAGTGGGAAGGGCGTTATCCGATATCCACATCCAATCCATTTCCACCCTGGCGACCAACAAGAAGCAAGACAAGGCAGCTTGGTAATGAGCTCAAGGATATTGAGGAGGAGAGGTTGAGGGCCAACTCCATGCGGCCAATTTGGCACGCATGGCGAAGATTTAGGAGCAGGGACTCATTAAGCAAGAGGCAATGATCATGCATAAGGACGCAAGTGGGATGGGTGACAAGGCAAGAGTCTCGAGCTCACTCATGCGGAGATTTTAGCCAGGTAGTAGTAGTACAGATATGATCTGATTCACAATGACGCGTAGCTAAAATGGACAGTTGCTGACGCAATGGTACCATACAAGAGTTTGAGCAGATATCGGCAGTATGCGTGTGTGCGTTCATAGGGGTGAGTGTATGCGCGTGTATATGAGTGCTTGGGTCTATACTGATGCTCAAAAAGAGTTTGAGTGGATATCGCAGAGCGTTTATTGATGGCGACACGGGACAGGAATTACGAGAATATTTGACAGGAGTAGACACACATCAACTATAGCTTTACACGTCGATAAATATAGCATCATATTGTACATATTGAGTTGCCGAGCGACTAGGCAGCAGCAGATATGGGCTGGAACAGTAGTAGTACACTTATAGCACAGTAGTGTAGATATTGAGATGCTGATAGTTGGACGTTTCTCTCCAGCAGAGGGAATCCCTCCCTGCAAAGCGAAAGCGATTTCTGTTAGCTGTGGATCGACACATGTTCATCAAAAGATGATTTTCGCTGTTCCTGTCCAATGTTGTCCATGATTGCATACAGTTTAGAGTTGGCCCCATCCCCCATGGTTGCGACCGAATCCGTCAAATTATTGAGATTTCAAGGGACCCGACGGAACATAATCATTTGCCTGTCTACTAACAATTTTCAGCACACGCAACCGAGCAACATTATCTGCTCTTTTTTTTTGGAACGAAGGCTCAAGAAGAGCCCGATTTTGAATTAACAAAGACATCAACCGGTCAGGATTACACAAGGCCACCAAGCATGAGCGACCGAAAGATACATGGAAGCTGACTGAGCAACTTACAACGCAACGCACACTACTGCAACACCAAGAAAATACACGAGAAAATCCTGCTAGTAATGTTGAAGCCCGCTGCATCCCGGGACCAAAGACAGGAAAACAAACAAGCATCGAGGATCAGTCAGTAGCATGGAGGCACCGAGGGTCGCTTGACCATGTAGCATCTGACAAAACGAGCACCTGTCTTCCAACGCCGAAGAGGAACCCTATCATCTCGCCTAGGCTCGAAGCCGCACCATCGGATCGTTGGGAGCTCACCCGAGAGCTAGAGAAGGCGTCGTCCGACACACCAGGGCAAGAAAACTATCGGTCCTCGCCACACCGAAGACACGCCACATCCGCTGCACTGCCACCTTCCTTGGACACCGAGAAACAGAAGGAAAGCTGCCGGGAGGATCGTCGAAGAAGCAATGCAGAGCACCAGGGGCGAAAGTTGGAAGCACCAGGGGCGAAAGTTGGAAGCACCAGGTGCCGCTCCAGTGTCCGCACAAGGGGAGAGGCATCTGCGGAGCACGTCGTGGAGCTGTCAACGTGATGAGGAACCCTATCCCCCTCCAATCCGGCTCAGGAGCAGAGCCACCATGACACACCACAACCTTGCTGCCGCAAAGCATCACTCCGACAAGGCATACACCTGCAGGAACACACACCCTACACGAAAAAATCACCCCTTGGCCTTGCCGCCGACGAGCGCTCTACAACCACACAACCACTCTACCGAAAACCAGAGAGCCCCAGGCGGCGTCTCCAGGAAGATAACGACGCGCAGGGTGCCGCCGCCGCCCAACCCGAGATGGGTTTCGGGCTTTCACCCGGGATCTGGGACGGGGTGGAAAGAAACGGGTCCTCGGCGACGCCTCCAGGGGAGAAAAACCATGCGCGCACGCGCCGTCGCCGCCGTGGCCGGAGAACCGGCCAAGGGATTATCCCAGACGCAGTTCTATACCACCATCACCCCGCCAACACCGGATCCCGCGCCCGCCACCTGCCGCGAAGGTGGCGCCGCCTCGCCGTCCGGGGCCGCCGCCCCCGCGTCCAGGGTCCTTCGCCAAGGAACGAAGCGACGAAGAGCCTCGCCGCCACCTTCATCGGCAGCCGCCTAGGTTGGCGTACCTCTGGTAGCGGCAAGGGGAGGGGGTGGTGGCGCCGGGGGAAACCCTAGTCACCCCCGAGTCGTCCAAGGAAGACGACGCGGGAGCGGGGGGAGGGGGGGGGTCTTAAGCCATCCTATCTGCTCATTTTGCTTAAGCCGTTCTAGTTCCAGTCGCGTTTCTCTGTTCACATTGGCACAAAAATAAATCTGGACACCCTCACTTTCTGTGTTCCCAATGTGATCCGTAGCGTAGGTCCTGCCTACTCGTTGGACGCATCAACAAAATCTACAGTTGACCGCCGCAGAAAATAGCAAGACTTTATTATAAATAATATTGTGACCTAAAGGAAGAAACCTTGAAACGGCCCATTTCCAGAAGACGGCTAGGCAGCCTGATAACCCTTGGGCACAGTTCAACGTTGCTATATACTCCCTCCGTCCCAAAATAAATGTTGAGTCACTTTTGAGTCATTTATTTTGGGACGGAGGAAGTATAATTCAAAGATTAGATGAGAAATAAACTCTGGGTAGTATATTGCCAGATTTGAGTGTGGTAGTGAGGAGCGCCGGCAGTGACGAGGAGTGGCGGGTGGTGAGAAGTGGCGGACATGCTTTGGAAGAGCAGCACCATGTCGTCCACGATAAGATTATCGTTGATGCGAAATCAACTGATTCTTGATAATCGGGGGAGCCCGGAGCTGGAGGATAAGACCATTGAGAAGAGAGTCGTCGTGAAGAAGATACTTGAGAAGTGGATTTATTTTTTTGGAACGTAGACGTTAGGAGCGTTCGGCTTTAAATTAATAAAGCCTCACTGGCAGCATCCGACACAAAGTTTAAAACAGTATTACGGACCCAAAATAAAGTTCTCGAGCACACAGTAGCTGGCAACACAAAGCGCCCCATGTAAATTATGCAGACAGCAATAAGAAAGCATTGGGGCCAAAAACCATCAGATGGGTAGATCGCTTGGAGGGGGTTGTTAACAAGTGTTGCGTGCTTCAGGCTTGTCGCGCCTTCATCATCATTGTCCTAATCTGCGCCATAGTTGTGTTCATGCGAGGCTCGTCACGCGTTTTCCCCAACGGCATCCAAACCTGTAAGAACAAGTGGCATTTGAAAAAGATATCAGCCGGATGATTCGGGAACTTGTGTTCGATTGTGATCTTGTTCCTAACCGTCCAAAGGGACCAAAGCAGCGCCCCAACGCATCTCCATAGAATTCGTGCATTGGCCCCTTTTTGAGCCTTAAGAATAGAGAGAAGCTCAGTGCTTGATTGTGGGTTCCAGTTTTGCGAGAACGTCTCACGGACGGCGCTCCAAGCAAATCTGGCCATCGCACATCCAAAGAAGACATGATTTGCGTTTTCCCCTAACCCGCATATTGTACACGTGCCATCTGCCGGCCCATTGCGTTTTGCCACGTTATCCGAAGTCGGCAAGCGGTTTCGGACAAGTTGCCACATGAAAATCTTAATTTTCAGCGGCAAACCGGCCTTCCATAGCCCCCTGGCCATATCCAGCATGTGGCCCTCGGTCATCTTGGTGTAAAGGGACTTAACAGAGAATTGTTTAGATGCAGTGAGCTAGTGTCGGTCTCGTTGGTAAGTCTTCGGTCTCCCCAGGCCGCAACTAGGGCATCCAGCGTGCGGCCTCGACCGGCCCCAAGGTCCTGATGAAAACGATCGTGGGCGGCTGAACTCTAAGGGCATCGGAGACCAAAATATTGGTGTCCGTGGCAAGATGATAAAGGTCTGGGTGTGACTGCCAAAGTGGTTCACTATCCCACCAATGATCGAGCCAGAATCGCGTGGATTCGCCATTGTTGACGCAAAACTGGGCACCTAGCGTGAAGGCAGGTCGAACTGCTTGGATCCCCTTCCAGAAGGCAGATCCATTGGTTTGGGCCTTGAAGATGTTGCCGTCCGGGAAATATTTGGCCCGGAGGATGTTAGCCCAGAGTCCCGACTCATTATGAGCTAGCCGCCACCACCATTTGGCTAACAAAGCCACATTCAAGAGTTTCGAATTTGTGACTCCTAACCCTCCAGCCTTTTTAGGACGACAGACAGCCGCCCATTTAACTAGATGATATTTGCGTTTGGTTCCAACTCATTCCCAAAAGAATCGGGACCGGGGTGTGTCAAGTTTGGCATGTACACCATCTGCCAAAAGATACATCCCCATAGTGAAGATTGGAAGGGAGGAAAGACTCGTGTTAGTCAAAATGAGCCTTGCCGCCGAGGACATGAATCTTCCCCTCCATGGGCTAACCCTGTTGGCTACTTTTCTATAAAGCGGTTCCCATTCCGCTATGGTTAAACCTTTGGCCGAGATGGGCAGTCCCAGGTATTTGATCGGAAGGCGCCCACGTTTATAGTTGAGCAGGTTAGCAATCCTAGAGCTCACGTTATCATCGATCCCTATGGTGATCACTTCGCTTTTCAGAAAATTGATCTTAAGACCCGAGAGAATCTCGAAAGCGAGAAGGAGAAGTTTAACTGAAGCAATGTTGAGATCATTTGGCTCGATCAGCAGCATTGTATCGTCCGCGTATTGAAGGTGGGTCACACCTCCAGGAATGAGGTGCGGGACCAAACCTATAATGTGGCCCGCTGCCCGCGCACGATTGATCATTGCCGCCAAGGCATCGGCAACAAAGTTGAAAATCAGCGGGGAGCTCGGGTCTCCCTGCCTTAGTCCCCGCTTGTTGCGAAAATTTTTGCCCATCTCACCATTAATGGTGACAGCCGTGTGCCCACTACACACAAGATGCATTATACGATGAACGAAACCTGCCTCAAAACCCTTTTTGAGGAGGACCTCCCGCACAAACTCCCAGTTTACACGGCCGTAGGCTTTCTCAAAGTCTAGTTTGAGAAGCACTCCCTGCGCTTTGGTACGCTTGAGTTCGTGAACGATTTCCAGCAACGCAATTGGGCCTTCCAAAATGTTTCTATGCTTTAGAAAACCCGTTTGGCTAGGACTAATGATGCGCTGGGCGATCGGAGCCAGGCGCGAGGCGTAGGCTTTCGCGCAGATCTTAAAGCGGACATTAATCAAAGTAATGGGACGAAAAAGTTTGATGTTATCTGCCCCTTTGACCTTAGGAATAAGGCTAATGGCCCCGTAATTTAGACGAGAAAGGTCAACAGTGCCCAAGGCAAAGCCATTCAAGATCCCGTAGAACAGGTGCTTGAGGCAGGGCCAAAAGCGCTTGAAGAATTCAACAGGCCACCCGTCAGGTCCAGGCGCCATGTCATTCTTCATGTCATTGATCGCCTTGTCAATCTCCTCCGGGAGGAAGGAAAGGGCAAGGATGTCGTTCTCTGCCTGAGAAACCCTTTCTGCGGGCTCCCACAGAACCTCGCGCAGGCAGAGTAGTTTTTCATCTGCCGTTCCCAAAAGGCCTATGAAAAACTCATAAATATGGGCCGTAATTTGGTCTTGGGTTAACAGCAGGCCCGAATCTGAATGTAGGCGAAGGATGGTGCATTTCCTTTTCCTTCCATTGGCATATGCGTGGAAGTATCCAGTATTTGCATCTCCTTTCGTCACCCATTTGACGCCGCCCCTACGGCGCCAATATTCCTCCTCAGCACACAAAATTGCTAGAATTTGATCTTCCAAAGCATATCTGTGTGTTCACTCGGCTTCCGAAAAAGGGCGTAAATCAGCCTCGCGGTCAAGCCTGGAAATTTCTTCAGTAATTCTAGCGCGCTCTTTCTTAGATGTACTACCATGGTTCGCTCCCCATCCTCGAAGGAAAGCCCGCAGCTTGCCCGCCGCTGCGGTCCACAGTTCGGCAGGCCCCCGTTGGGGGCCAAGGTGATCACGGATTGCATCCCAGCGGTCCCTCACCAATTGCTCAAAACCCTCAGCCTCGAACCAAGCCGTTTCGAAGTAGAAACGTTGGCTACGTCTAATTGTTTCCTCCCTAGAGGAAAAAATGAGAGGCACATGGTCAGACCCAATTCGCGTCTCAGCCACTAGAGAGCAAAGGGGAAACAACACTTCCCATTCAGGTGTAAAAAACACTCTGTCTAGGACACTCCGTACCGGCTGGGTCTGTTTGTTGGTCCACGTAAATCTAGCTCCGGTACGGGCTGCCTCACGAAGCACCGCCGCTGATATGGCCTGATTGAACATGGACACCCTAGTCCAGTCAATATTATCGTTGTTCTTGTCCGCACCCGAGCGGATCAAGTTGAAATCGCCTCCTACCACCACAGGCAAGTTGAGGGCCCGCTTTGCCCCAACCACTGTAGTAAGCTCAAGCAAAAAATCATGGGACCTAGAATGGTCTGCTGGGCCGTACACATAAATGATTACCCACGCCAACCCAGACCCCCTATGTTTAATGGTAGCAGACAAAAAAAAGACTCCCATGTCCCAGTTCAGAACCTCGCAAATGTCGCGGTTACAGCCCATCAGAATGCCTCCGGAGTGGCCCAACGAGGGCAACCAGTGCCAATCGAAACGCTGTAAAGGATCATAAGCTAGCAGTTCTCGGTGTGAGAAGTCAGCTTTAATCGTTTCTTGTAGCGCAATACAGTCGATCCGCTCCTTAGCAATATATTCCCTAAGCTGGGTTCGGCGACCTACGTGCCCACATCCACGGATGTTCTAGAAAAGATAACGCATCTAAATAACGCGGTTACGTAGGCGGACACCTCTGGAGGTCACCGCTTTTGCCACTCTCTTCTTCGTCGGGCCTCGACTCTTTGAGACACGGTCGATAGAAGGAAGATCACAGGCTTCCCCAGCCTGTGGCTCTTCAACGGGCACCACCTCGAGGCCAGCCCCTACTGGCACGATGGCGAGCTGATCCGCAGCCGCACAGCGCGACGCGGCCTCAGCCAGGGCAGCTTGCGCCTCTTCCCTCGCACGCACCAAAGAAATGAGATCGCAAGGGGGGCGGGAACAACAACTCCACTATCGTCAAGGATACTAGCAAGATGCTCATCAGAGAAAGCATTGAGAATACGGTAGGAAGGTAGAGGGTTACCTGCAGCTTCCAGATTCTTATCGGCGATGCGCAGCTTAGCACTCTCCATGGAAGACATCTCGCCCAGCTTGGCCTTGGCTCGTGCACTTGGGGCTCGCTGCGCCACCGGCGTTGCCTTGGATCGTTTGGCCTTGTTGTTCGCCCCAGTCGCCCCCAGCGTCGCCCCCAACTCCCCACCAAGCTCAGACGAGACCACCACCGCCGCAATCGGAGCCTTCTTGGTGGACGGCTTCCTCCCCGCCGTCTTCTTGGGTTGGCGCCCCGAGCTGCTCGAACCCCGACGAGGGGCCGGAGTCAGCTCACCGTCGCCCAGCACCACCACATCTAGATCCGTGTCCTTGTCCATGGGGGAAGAGGGTGCCGGGGGGATAGACGAGCCAGCCCCATCTTTGCCCGACAGGGTAAGCGTCGACGGTATCGCCACCGCCAGGTTGGACCCGTATTCGTTGAAGGAAGGGTCCAGCGACCTCTCCAAAGGTGGTACGCTGACCGCCGTGTCTTGGGTCGCCAACCCTATGGCCCCAGCATCAGTAGTCAAAGCTCCCAGCTTCTCCCAGGTTTCCGTGTCGATGGAGGTGTTGTGGATGCTGTCGTCAAGATCCTCCCCCATGTCCGGAATATTGGAGTTGGTGACCACTGCCTTGATCTGCTCATGCAGGCCACCAGAAGGCCCAGAGATGGGGAGCGCCCTGCCCTATGAGGTAGGCACCTGCGGGCGCTACTCCTTGCCCGGAGCCGAGCTCTTGGGGGGAGGATTGGAGGAGGCCGCCGCTTGGGACGAACGTTCTCCGCCTCGCTTAGGCAGGATTTCTCTCTCCACTTTAATTTGGTATCCTTCGTGGTTAAACCACACCTCCACCACCCCATTTAGTTTCTCAGGCGCACGGCAAGCAATCTTCATCCTAACTGGCCCCAACTTGATGAGCGAGAGCTCGTCGACCATAATTGGCCTTCCCAGCATCCGGAATCCTTCCTTGATGCGGTCCTCGCGCCTGTGCTTCTTAGGAATGCCATGGAGACGCACCCAAGTCTCGGGCATCATCATAGGTTGAATTTCCTCATGCAACATGTCCTGCACCCTTGCGGTTATGTCATTGATGGAGAGGAACAATTTCCCACTTGATTTCGCCATGTGCAGAAGGTCTGAAGAAGGGAAAACAACCAAAAAATCGTCGTCACCCACTTGTGTTACCTGCCAATCCCAATAACTTGCCACCATGTGCTTCAGTTCTTGCTTAAGGATGCGTAGAGTAAGCTTCCCCGGCTCCGCAGACAGAATGGCCGCATTCTTTATCCGCTCGTCGATGGGGGTCTCCATCTCGTCAACGTCGTCGTACTCAAGGCAGAAAAATCCTTCCCCCGAGATGGCACTGCCCATGATTTGGAGGTGGAGCTGCCGACCCCTCGTCGGGCAGTTGGCCGAGGCGTGTCCTTCCTCTTTGCACAGCACGCAAAGAGGCTTGTACTTGCACCTGGACTGGTAGTGTCCGAGGCGTCCGCACTTAAAGCACTCGACCTCTGGCACCTCCTCCACCGGGATGGGCTCCGCTGCCGTGCCCTTGGACGAAGAAGGGAAAGCCACCGCCAGCGGATCTGAAGAAGCACGGGGCTTCTTCAGTAGCGGAGCATCCTTGCTTCCCCTAGCATGGATCTGGCCCTCCGGCTTCTTCTCCAACTCGCGCCTCCGCTGCATGATCTTCTTCTTCTTCTTGCGCTCTTGTTGTTGAATCCACCACGGGGCAGGAGGACCCCAATCCCCCTCACGCCCGCCTTGCTCGCGCGCGCCACCATGCTCAGTACGCTCGTCGCGCCCGCCCGTGCGCTCACCCATCACGCGCTTGGCTTTGTCTCGGAGCTCCCGCTCCCGCCGTCGCTCAGCCTCCGGATCCGACGCCTCCATGGATCTCTTGTCCGTCGACGATCTCCCATCATCGCCGCCGCGAAGGATTTGAGAAGAGGGGGAGGAGGAGCGAGGGGCCTGAGGATGCGGGCGGAGAGAGCGAAGCGCCGCACCTCCTGTGGAGTGGCTGGAAACCCTAAGTGGGGATCCACGCACCCCCGGCGCAGCCATATATACCCCTTGACCGGCCGGGGTGCGGGCCGGGGCGCGGTGGGACGAGAAAGCCCAGGGGAGCCCAAAGTCATTGGAGGCCCAGCGGTAGCCGTCAGCCTGGGTCCGAGGCTCTGTTCTACCAAAGCACCCGATCCCCCATCCGATGGGCCGGCCTGCCCGAGCCCAACCGCATGGGCCTGTCCGTTCAGCCCATCCAGCTCAACCCTAGAGACTGGGGGGATGTCTCTGCCCGAGCTCGAGGCGGCACCGCCGCTCCCGTCGCCGGGGAAGCCAAGGACGGCAGCAGGTCCGGCCACTCCACCCTGAGAGGTTCCGACCCTTCCGCTACCAAGCTCGCCGCCGTCCTAGCCCTGATCAGGCGCGCAGCCCCGCGCGGCGACTCACCGCGCCCAGGCGCCGCAGGCTGCCAGATCCGCGTGGCCGTGGCCCTGGATCCTCTGCCCCCAGGGGCAAAACGACGTGCCTGCGTGCGCGCCGGCCCGTTCATCGCGGCAGCGAAGGCGACGAAATCCCCCACCGTTGGCCCCGCCGGGACCTTGCGAGGATCCAGCATCACCGGATCCCCCCGCTGCTCGTCGGTGTCTTCGTCGTCCTCATCGGAGCTCTCGGACGCCAGGGCCCAGAAGCGATTGGCACCGGGGCCGGCCACCGCCGTCGCCGTCACCGGAGCGCCTGGCCCGGTCGGGGAGAGCCGCCGCCGTGGTGGACCACCGTCCAGCTCCCCGGCCTGGCCTCGCCCCGCGGACCCCGCAGCGCCCCCGCTCCGGCGCCCGCGCCCTCGCCCACGAGCACGCCCGCTAACGCCTTGCCCGCTCGGGGAGATCCGCCGCCGTGATCTACCGCCGTCTCGCTCCCCGGCGCGTCCTCAGCCCGCTGCTCAGAGCGGCCGCTCCGGCGCCCGCGCCATCGCCCCCGCGCGTTCCCAACGGCTCTTTTTCGAACGTCATCCCAGCAAGATCCACAGTTCCAATCCTGTTGCAGTTCCCACTTGAGAAGTGGATGATCAAGCACGGGGCACGTAACAAAGACACGGAGATGAAGGCGATGCTCTACGAGAGCTTCATCCTTGGTCATGGCAACTTGTTTTAGCTCGTTCCCAACAGCTATAGGATTAACACCAGTAACTTTATGAGAGTGTGACGTGCTATATATGCATGGCAGGAATTAACCTAGCTTAATTCTGATAAAGAAAAACCTAGCATAATTATGATGTGGTCACTGGATGTACTGGTGAATCGTTGTCAAGTAAGACATCTCTGTTTTGCCCGGGAAACTTCAGAAATCTTTGTCAAGTAAGGTCTCTGGTTGTCATTTCTTTTGATGAATGAAAACCATGAGCTTGAAGGGTTTTTTTTTTGTCTTTCTTTTTTTTAGAAAATGAAACTTCATCTCTCTGAGCAGTGCTATTTGGATCTGGGCCGGCCGATGGGCTTGATAAACTATTTTCTTTGAGGGGGAAACGCCCAAGCAGAACTGCACAAATATTATGTGTTGCTTGATACGCACTAGCACGCCAACACATAAGCCGGCTGACCCATCATGCGCTACCGAGCGTTCCACTGTGAGCAATTTTACGGAGGTTTCGGAAGCTTCTGAGTCACTTTTCTTTCTTTCTTCCGTTTCAAGGATCTGTTGTAGCTTCATTTTAAAAAAATCTTAACCTTTTTAATTTTCAAATTCATGAAAGATTTTTATTTCATAAACTTTTTCAAATTCATGTTTTTAAAAAATTCATGAGCATTTTTAAATTCACAAACATTCTTTGAATTCACCAACATTGTTTTTAAATTAGTGAATATATTAAAAATCATGATTTGTTTTTGGATTTGTGAAGTTTTTTTGAATCTATGGGCAGTTTTTCAAATTTGTGAACATTTTTTAATTTTTTGGCACTTTTCCAATTCATGAACATCTTTTTGAATTCATAAAAATATTTGAAACTGGCGAACTATTTTTGAATTCACAAAACAAATTACATTTGTGAATATTTTCGAATTCATAGACATTTTTTAAAAACTAAATATTTTTTGAAATCAAGAAAAAATAATTCATCAACTTTTTAATGCACGAATATTTTTATAATTCATGAACTCATTTGAATTCATGTCTATTTTTAAAATTTTTGAATAATTATTAAAAAATCATGAATTATTTCTAAATTCTTGAACCCCTTTGAATTTACAAACTTTTCCCAAATTTGTTAATTTATTTATGACAAAAAACAAAAAGCGAAGTCAAAATAATCGAAAAAAACATGCTCTTGCTCGCTTGGTTGACCCTCATGTCGTTCCAGTATGTGGCACCGTTCCTGTATGCTAGGCCCGGCCCCTACCGGATCACAATGAGCGATACCTTGCGGATTGCTGGCTACGAGCGATCCATATATAGCAGCGCCCGCAAAACTATAGAGGTTTTTTATTTAGGGAAACTAATGAACGTTAGAGTGTGGTTAGCCCGGGGGTCATTTCCTATTTCACGCACGCAGAATCGCACTGGAGGTACCAATTTGGGCGGCCCATTTAGCAGCCTAGCATTTTCTTTTGTTCTCGGTTTAAGGACTTTCTAGAAGGTTCTGTTTTGAATGGAAAACAAACAATTTTATGTTTTAATTTTTTCTTTGTTCTGGTTTTACCTTTTTTTCAGTCTGGCGCCTCCCACCGACACTTCGTGGATTATTGCGTCTATGAAGGGAGGGGGGTGGTGATCCAAAAAAATATTAGGGAAAGGAAATCCATTGGAGCATGTTTTTTGGCCCAACTCCTGCAATTACCTGAAGATTATTGAGGAAAGGGAGATGTTAGAGATGCTCCTGCTTTGTATCTAATGAATGGAAGAGTAACCCCCATTATGGCTACCATTACGCGAAGACTATCCTATGGAGGTCTGTCGGTTGTAAGCGGCCATGACCATTTCAAATTTTCAACCAGCTAGTGGTGACAACATTAACACTTGATTATCTCAAAAAAAAACATTAACACTTGATGGGAGGAAAAGGCTGGACTCTCACAGAAGGAAACGCATGTGAGTGGTTCGATCATATATGTTATGCGGGGATTTTGGAAAGATAGAAATCATATAATCTTCCAATCTGTAGCACTACTCAAAAGTTGCGCTGATAGTTCATGAGGAGATCTCACAGTGGGTGTTGCCTTTCTTCCAAAAAACCAGAGATGGGACACTCTTGTCATATTTTACAAGAATTTTTAATTAAACTCTTGATTTGAAACTTTGTGAAACCCATTCCTTCAAAAAAGAAAGATGTGTAGAACTTTGTTGGAACAGATATGAAACATGTGAATAGTGTGGAACTGAAGTGAAATTTCTTTGGACAATTTGTGAAAAAATATTTGAAACTTCGTGAAACTTGGCATGATTATTGTCTCTAGAAAATTATGAAATCATAAAAAAAAAACCAAACGTTCTACAAAAAAGGTGAAACAAATAGAAGAATGATGGGATCCAATAGATTACAATGGGTACAGAGGCAAGAAATCGAGAAGTACTTGGCACTACAGGGTGCTGAAAGGATATGGCTCATTGTTATAGAGAAAAAATTATGGTTAATTCGAATCTCAAAGAGGCAGGTTGATACATCATCTTGGTGCAAATGGCCGGCCAGCGATTCTTAGTTCGCCCTGGAGCAGGTGCGCCTGACTAGACCCTGTGGGAAAATCAAGGGGCTAATGTTTCCCATCTTCACCATGGCCGCAGCAAAGGCGTTGTTGAACGCGTCCGGGTTAGATGCGAAGCCGTCAATGATGTCCTCGGTGGCACCTCCGACAACGGTGTACAGCACCTGGTCGGAGTGTAGGAGCCCCTTATTGAGCTTGAGGTTGACAAAGTAGGCATTGTCGAAGGAGTCCGGGGTCGTATCGTCTAGTGGGGCCAGGTTACTGTCGCTGGAGCCGGTTAGCTGAGAGCAAGTGGCCTTGCGCGACGCAGCAAAATCCGAGTCGATGTTGGCCTCGTTGTAGATCCTGGTCCTGAAGTTCTGGCACTGCGCCCGCCCGATGGTGTGCGCACCAGAGAGGGCGACCATATCGGTGTGGTTAAGCCCCTTGGCGGCGAAGCGGGTGATGAGGTCAGCGACGCCGAGCGATGGGGCGGGCAGGTCACGGTTGGCCAGTGTCTCGCTAGCCGTGTCAGAGTCCCTCCTCCCCAGAGAGACCGTCCACGATGGCCCTCCCACCTGCACCAGCACAGTAAAACCGATTATTATTTTTTACGCGTCATTAACAAGCATGCAAACAAATTAATTATGAGAATGTTAAAAATCTGACATTGAATTTTTAAGCATGACAAACCGAACGTCCAAGATGATAAATTATGTTGTCGTGACGCGAGCATGACAATTTTCTTTAGCAAACTTGGCAAATCCCTGCAAAGAGTTGGCCATTGCAAGGATTTGCCATGCTTGATGAAAGAAATTGCCATACTCCAGACAACATACACTGTCATTTCGATCGTTCGATTTGTCATGCTTACAAATATGACGTCAGATTTGTAGGGAATCGAAGATCATCTTAATTCTTACCGCGACGACGGAATCGCGAGCGGCGACGGCGAGGATGTCGGCGCAGGAGACGGTGCGCCTGCACGCGCGTTCCACATCCGCCTTGATTTTCTCGACGACGTCGAAGCCCCGCAGCGATCCCACGTTCCCGAATGCGTTCCGCTCGTTGCCGGCCAGCAGAACGGACGCGTCACACCCCTGCGCAACCAACATGCACGCACGGTTAACCACTGGCCGGTGTTATTTACCAAATGAAACCGAAGCAAAAAAGAGCATATAAATGTGAAGAAACTTGCTTGGACGAAGCAGTCATGGAAGTGCAGCCGGAGCAGCGACGCGGCCATGCGGGGGTCGCTGCTCACGGCGGCCGCCACGCCGCTCTTGATGGTGGCCAGCGCCCCGGGGCACGACGCATCGTAGAACGTCGGGGACAGCTGCGCCGCCGCCGCAGCAGCCAGGCACAGGAGCAACACCACTGATAGAGATGAAGATGCCATGACAACCACCTGCCTGGTCGCTATAGGAGAAGGAGAAGCACTACTTGATTTTGTGGTGGATGCGGATGTAATGGCCTGCATTCCATGCAGATATATACAGCCATTCCTGGGATTTTTGTGGCCTTCAACCTACTGCTAGCTGTTTGATCTACATCGTGCACGCTTGTATTATGCATAGAGTCAAATTAATTAGAGTAGACATGTTTTGCAGGGAGTTGATTAGAGTAGACATGTTTTGCTAAGTACGTGCACGGATGGATGTATCATGCATAGAGTGCATTCAAGTCAACGAAATTCAAAAACTTGTCTTTTCTTTGTACGATCACTTTTTTAAGGTATAGCTTGTCGCAAGTCAATTTCTCTATATTATTTTTTCGAAAAACAAAACTTGTCTATATTATGTGACCAAGTGTTGCATAATGTACTATGCATCGTGCGTACACGTTTAAATCCATGGAATAGAATATCCATGGTCGCTTCAACGTCTTAGACCACGATTCCAAACGCGTCATTCTGCATTCAATGTATCCGATCATCTCCATCATATGATTACCCAACGTCTAATGTATGCTTTTTCTCTCCTTTTTTATTTTCTGCTTTTACTTTTTCTCATTTTCCCGTTTTTCAAATACCCGAACATTTCTCACATTCATGAACATTTTACAAATTCGCACAGATTTTTTGAATATACGAACATTTTTTAAATTCGAGAACATTTTTCACTGAACCTTTTGCAAATGTCGTTCATTGAACAATTTTAAATTCATGAAAAAAAATAAGGGAACATTGTATATATTATTATCCCTTTACAAAATTCACGAACATTTTTCACTGAACAATTTTGAAATTAATGAATTTTCCAATTTCATTAAATTCCCAGTTTTGCAAAAACAATATACACAAACATTCTCCAACTGTGAACTCATTTTCCAATTCGTGAACATTTTCGTATTCATCATTTTTAATTAAATTCAAACCGACCAGAATAATAAAGAGAAAAAAGTGATCGCACGCTAGCTCTGCCTATGCTCGTTGGGCCAAGCCTAGGTAGAGCATACACGGGAGCGGTGCGAGAGTATAGCTCGCTGGATGCGATACACGGCACCGCCCCCAAGCATATTAATCAACAGTGGAGTATTGTACATAGACCGGAAGCTCGAAAAGCCACACATGGCAACCTAGTGCATGATCTGTGTGACCAGCAGATAGCAAGAGATGGCCTCGTGGACAGTGGCGGAGCTTGAAAGAAATCTTAGGAGGGGCGAACAGTTTTCTTCTTCCTCAATACGGAACAATATTACTATGACAAATTAGATATTGAAAAGTATTGAGAAACTTAGATAAGTTTATTAATCGCATTTCTGACGCTGATTATATCTATAAAAGATAGTCCATGGAAAAAACATACCAAAATATTATTTAATCATGGAATATTGAGTTAATCACACTAAAAAACATCTCTTCGTATCATTGTGCTCTTAAATGCCAAGAACATCTGCAATAATAGAGGACGTTGAACAGGTTTTTTTTTTGCGAATAGGTTGAACAGGGTTCTGATCTAGTTAATGTCAGTTCATTAGCTTTACATTCACCTCTCTTTCTTTTGTAAAATGCAGCAATGGTTTCCTTTAAACATCAATGTCCGTTGTAAACAAAAAGAATTGGTACAAAATCTATGACCTATTCAAAACTTTCCCAAACAAATTAAGACTTGCTTGCTGCTCACTGCGTGCGCCGCCGATCGCAGTTCTGACCTCTTCACCACCTATAGCTGCCCGCTAACCCATACACAGGCATGCTCACTGATCAATGCCTCACCTCTACCTCTATGCTTACCACTCGCGTCGGCGAAGAGTAGATCGTGGTCGGCCTTGTAGCTCCTTGGTGGCACTTGTTGCATCAAGGGGAGGCACCCAGCCATGCCCAGTCCACACAAGATGGCAAGAGGAAAGAGTAGAAGACGAGAGAAATCCGAGTTGGCCGCTGGCTGCAGCTGGTCGCGGCTAGTTTTGTCTCCATACAGAGATGTTAAAAGGGCCCTATGGGCTGATGTGTGCAGTGTCGCCTCATTACTATCACAGGGTTTAAAAAAGTTTTATTCTTGCTTGGGGGGGGG
>LR738713.1:867160635-867190916 GCA_902687465.1 Secale cereale
CCCCTCTAATTAGATGTTCCAGTCCTTTTTCACAATTTGTAACGCCCTGATATATTTGTAATCAGGTGCATGTTTTGATTAATTTTTAGTACGTCAATTGTCCATTATGTTTTCCGTTCACAAGCATCTCGCCAAATCCAGACTTGCACCGTCCTAACTGTTCATTCGTACGGGGCAACTAATGCTCAGTAACTCCTCTAAATATCTCTGCACATGCCCTTCCTGTACTCCCATGCACGCAAGTCGACAAGGTCAAGTCCTTCCAGCAAATTTTGGACCTACACGCTTACTCCCTCCGTTCGGAATTACTTGTCTCGAAAATGAATGTATCTAGAACTAAAATACATCTAGATACATCTATTTCCAAGACAAGTAATTCCGAACGGAGGGAGTACATCCTAAAGGGCACTGTACATCCTTCACTACACGCTTACACAAATTTCGGACCTACACGCTTCCCAGCTCGCACTATAAACACCGCCACGGTGCACATCCAGGCACAAAGTCCAATCCAAACAGCCATGGCGTAGACAACTCGAACTATTGGAACAGCCTGATCTAGCCAGAGTTCTTACATATTCAACAACAATGTTTAAATGAAACAATAAGGTTTGGAGTCCTTGATTTCGACCCGGGGTCTCCATCTAGCACTGTTGAAATATGCTGCTCTGCGCTTGCATTCGAAGAATCGATCTCGTCCGCTTCAGCTACGGTCGACAGTGCGCGCGTCTCTGTGACGGCCATCTGTGCTATGTCGGTAAAAAAAAAATTTGGAATATAATCAGTAGTACCAGAGGAGAGGAAGCATGTTCTCCAGATTTGGCAATGGAGTGCTTGTGGGCTAGGAGAAGACTCCAGATGTAGGTGATGATGGATTCATTTAATTCTTGCCCGACAACTATTCTGTACCTGAACATCCCCATGTAGATAGAATAAATGACCCAGAACATGTAGCTACTATTTTGTCATACGCAGGCGCTGGCGTATTCATAATCTGTAATGATTTCCACTAAAATGGCTCGAATCCCGATAGAGCAGGCGGTCGGCTGGGATTTCGTAGGTCTGCGTCGCCGAGTGCTCCAAATCCACCTCCACATTAAGATACATTAATGATGGACCACATTTAGTTTGGTCGATTCATATTGACGATGGTAGATGAAATATTGTCGGGCCGCACATTGGTCCCATCAACAGCACACGCGAGAAAGCTAATTCAAAGGCTGGACCAATTGGGCACATATCTTTATATTCTCTTAGCAGCTCAAACTGCTCCTTTTCGTGACCTATCCATTATAGACCTAGGCATTAGCGGGGCCGGGCTGGGTTTCGGGACGGGCATGTGAAAGCCCAACATGCAAAGTCTAGGCCCATGCCCAGCCTGGCCCGACTGAAAAATCGAATATTTAAGCCCGAGCCCGGCCCGGGGAGACACAATGGAGCATTTTTGGCCGGGCCGGGTCGGGCCTTTGTGTAAACTGCCTGATTTCCCAGGCCCGAGCCCGGCCTGACATATGCAACGGGCTGCATTTTCAGGCTCGAGCCCGACCCGGCTCGGCCCGGGTTTTTCGGGCCGGGTTGGCCATGACCAAGTTTAATCCATTAAACTGGAGAGTGGTTATTCTACCGTGCATGGCTTAGCTTTTGATGCATTTTGTGAGGATGAGTGTCACCTTTCCCACCAAGATTATTCTTACTATTTATATTATTTTTATACTCTAATATACATGTTGTGTATGGTACAGAGTTGTTCGTTGGCCTAGAAGTTGTACAGTGCAACTATCCATCTAGTCTCTCCTTCAAAAAAAAACAAGCATTAAAATCTTATTCTAAAAATTGAAACGTCTGTATCTATTGAACATAAAGTCGGACTTATGATCCGTTTGCACATTTGTGTTCATGGTGATGAGACTTTATAACAAGTTCAATATTGAATATATTCTGATGGATTATCAAATTTGAATTATGAAACATGGCAAAACATTATACAACATCTTGATGAACTATAGAACACGAACCTAATAAAACATTATAAGAGTGAATATTTAATAAAATCATGATGTTAAGATAGAAGCGTATCGATACGGAATGGAACATCGTGATGTGCTCTCGAACAAGATAAAACACTACAATAGATTATTATTTTAATATGAATATATATTTTATCTATTAAACATGTTTGAAGTGTAGTGAAAACAACAACTCATGATAGAACTTGGCGAATCAAGAAGAAACTAGAACAAAATTTGCATTCACAATGAAATACGAAGTTTCTAAAAAATTAAAATGTTTTATTATATTTGACAAAAAATAATCATAGTGTTTCACTTTGGTTCATCTATTTGAAATCATACCATAATGTTTCATTCTGTGTCAATACACTTCAAACTTAATATTGTTATTTTTAATAAATAATCGTTCTCATCGTTCATCAATTTGTATTAGTTTTTTCATGTGCTAGATTGCATCACTATGTTTCATAGAGTTTCTCCATGTTTTGAAATACAATTTTTTTAATATACTAAAAAAATGGTCGTTGTTTGAAAATCCTAACCATAAGGAACTCAAAGATGTAAACATGTCGTAAACTAGACTTTACATTCAAAATATAAAATAGAATGAAGTATTGAAATAATTGTGAAAAAGTATGAATGAATAAGGGCATCCCAATGGCGATCAGCGAAAAAGCCCGCAAATGTTCGGATCGGATGGTCCGGAGACACTTTTAGGTCTTTGACGCAAATCGTCACATGTCCGCAGAATGTCCTGGACATCCAAAATCCAAACTGTCAACAAACCGAGGGAGATTTGGAGGAGTCCAGACATCTGCACCGGGCCACTGTCATTTCCCAAGCCAACGTCTTCGATTTATCTTTTCCTCCTCCTGATCCATCTGGCCCGTCAGCCATAGCCAGAGTCCGAATTTGAGGGGCATGGTTGGGTGGTCCAGACGTGTCTAAAAACTTTTCTTTCAAACGCAGTAGACATAAGCGCTCATAGATATGAACACACACTAACCACTATCAATGCACGCACGCACGCACGCGCATAAGCGTCTCCAACCGACTGAGCCAACACATTATCTTAAGATTAACGAAGTTCCTACAGACGCCTTTATAATCAACGGAAAAGTCTTCTCCTACTAAACACACACCGCCGAAAGGCTTAAATAAATTCAAAAAAATGCAAGCATCAATGCGTTTAGAAGTTCTACCCCGATTAAATGAGATACCGCCGTCCTCCTAACAATCCAACTATAATTAAAAATAATCATTCAACTTGAAGTGGCCAGCGTACGACACTAGTGCCACATGACTGATTGATGTGACAGTGACATAGTAGCTTCTAAATTACCCAGTTTCAGTTGGGTCCCGCCGAACTTTGCACTGCCGCGTGTCCGCTCCGCTGGTTAACCCGTTTTAGTAGATGTAGCATCGCTCTAAACAGGAGTTGAGTCGAGATGAGTAAACAAATGGAAAGCAGATGATACCAGTCTTCAACTTAACCATCGCCACTTTGCTTGTGTGGGCGCAAGGAGGAGTGCCACCTTCCCCCCGCTCCAATGTCGACTCAGCGGCCTGACAATCCCGTCTACACCGGCGGCCGCCGCGTGCGCAACCACGCGTCCCTCCACCTGTTAACCCCTCCCTGTCAGCATCCCCTGCGCTGCCTATACATATACACCTCGGCAGCTCGCCACGACACGACACAACTTCTCCCACTCGCCGCGCCCTGCCCCGTTCCCCGACAAGCAACAAGTATCTTCTCGCTGTCGTGATGATGAGCGGCATGGAGTCCTCGTCCTCCTCCTCGGGGAGCTCTTCCGGTGTGGCTGCGGCGAGGGTGGAGGTGGCGCCGTTCGTGGCCAAGACGTACGGGATGGTGGACGGCCGGGCCACCGACGCCGTCGTCGCCTGGGGCCCCGCCGGCAACAGCTTCGTCGTCGCCGACCCCTTCGCCTTCTCGGAGATGCTGCTGCCGGCCCACTTCAAGCACGCCAACTTCTCCAGCTTCGTCCGGCAGCTCAACACCTACGGCTTCCGCAAGGTGGACCCGGACCGCTGGGAGTTCGCGCACGCCTCCTTCCTCCGCGGCCAGACGCACCTCCTCCGCCGCATCGTCCGGCGCCAGAGCGGCGGTAAGCGCGGCAAGAGCGACGGAGCCGGCGCGGACGGCAACGAGGACGAGGACGGCAGCAGCACGATGTTAGCGATGGAGGTGGTCCGGCTGAGGCGGGAGCAGAGGGCCACCGAGGAGCGCGTGGCGGCCATGTGGCGCCGGGTGCAGGAGACGGAGCGCCGGCCCAAGCAGATGCTCGCCTTCCTCCTCAAGGTCGTGGGCGACCCCGACGTGCTGCGCCGCCTCGCGGACAGCGGCCAGGACGATGGCGCGCGGGCCAACAGGCCGCGGCTGCTTCTCGACGGTAGCAGGGAAGAAGAGAGGATGTCCGTCAACGGGTTGTCGTACCACAACCACGGCAACCTGAACCTGGGGGAGGACCTGGTGGCGGAACCGAGCGTGGACCTGTACTACGCCGGAGGCGGCGTGCAGGCGGCGGACGGCGGTGGCGGCGGCGGGCACCCGCCGTACGCGTTCCACGTCGACGGTGGCTACTGACTGCGCTCTGTCTGTGTGTTGGTTCGGCATGTGTATTTTGTGGCTTTGTGGAGAGGGAGAGAGAGAGAAATAGGCACGTGGATATATATATATAGGCTGCTGCCAGTCAGTGAGTCAGGTGCCACTGACTGACTTGTGCGGCATTCGGCTGTACGGACGTTATCGCTTGGAATTTTGTTAAGTTTTTCTTTTGGGAGTGTTGGCTATTTCTCAGTTGCCCGCGCTCTCGATTACTTCGACCAAAAGATTATCACCTAGTTTGAGCTACTTTGTTGGCTCTCTCTATAACCAACGCATCCAGGGATGCAAAAACTTATCACCTTGTTTGAGCAATTTCGTCGGCTTTCTCTACAACCAACGCATCCAGGGATGCAAAAGATCAGGGCCGTCTTCAGAAATTTGAAAGCCCTGGGCAATTATTAAAATAGGGGCCTAATTTTTTTTAATAAATCATATAATTATTGAAGAACTAATATAAGTAAAGTATAGTCTCACTTAATTATATAACTTCAAAAATGGCTTATTTGGTACAATATCTAGGAAATATATCAGATACTAATGGTATATAAAATAGTAAAGAATGGTACTGCTTTTGAAGCACCGGAATGATACTTCCTTCCTGGATGCATGAGTCTTTCTGTTTAACAAATCAAAACGTAATCTGAATCAATTCAAACTATATGAACTATAGCCCCGTTATAGCTAAGAAAATGTAAAAAAGACTTCACCCAGATATAAGATTATGAAATTTTCCTTTAACAAAAAAGCATCCTACACTAGCAAAATAAAATAGGGTTTTCTATACAAGGACTTACGCCAAGCTTGGCAGGGGATGATGCGTCGTGGGGCGTAGCCGCCTGGCCGGTCGGCCTCCGAGTCTTCCTTCTGCCAACGTCGCCCTGCTCGATACTATCGCCGTCGCCAAGGCACCCAGCCGTCATCGCCCCTGTTGCATTTTCATGTACTCCCTTCGTTCGGAATTACTTGTCGCAGAAATGGATGTATCTAGAAAATACGTCTAGAAATGGATGTATCTAGAAAATATGTCTAGATACATCCATTTCTGCGATAAGTAATTCCCAACGGAGAGAGTATGCGATCGGGATTCTGATCGTGTGGGGGTGCTAGAATGGGCTGCCTGGAGTGTGTTTTTGACTGGGCCTTCTTCTTTTGACATATTTGTACACATATTACTTGCTGGATTGGGGGGCCCTAAAATTTTGGGGCCCTGTGCGGTCGGCCAATTGGGCCTCCCTCATCAATGGGCCAGCAAAAGATTTCTTTACAACCAACGCATCCAGTCCTAGTAGTACCCGGTCTTCTTTTCAGTCAACGCATCTCGGGTTACCACCTTGCTTTGTGGCCTCGTTTGAGCAACTTGTTGACTTTCTCTAGTCACGCCGCCGTGACGAAACACCGTTCACAACGCCCCTACAACAACTGCAAGGAGCAGTTGTTGGGCCGGCACGTTTTTTTACTATTACTTATATTTCGAAACACTATTAAATACATATTATTGCAAAAACATTTACATAGGTTTTGAGAAAATGTTAATCATGTATTACAAAATCTAAACGTATATAGGAAAATGACAATCACGTGTGCGGGAAAACATTTCTCACATTTCAAAAATGCCACGCGTTTAAAAAGTGTTTCTAAAATATAAGGAAAAGACTCAGGTAATTACAAAATTATTTGACGATACACATGCTTATGCGTATCCTAGAAAAATAGTAATTAGAAAATATTTCGTAAAATAATAAATAATGTATATTACACTTTTTTGAAATCACGAGTTCCAAAATGTGTTTGTGAAATTTTCAACAAAGTTTTAGATAATATATAAAATGTTTGTGTAATGTACAAAAGTGTTTCGTGGCATTATGAAAAAAACGATCCAGTGATTCAAAACAATGTTTGTGACTTTAAAAATGACTATAAAACATAAAAACAATTCCCGTAGGTTAAAATAATGTTATTCCATAACAAAAATTTACATAATATTTTAAAGAAATACTCAACTGTGTCAAAACAAATTCCATGAAAATATTGAAAATATTTATACAATGTAAAAAATGTTCATGTAGTTTGAAAGATGTTTATTGCCATTAAGAGGATATATGATGTGTATTTGGAAAATATTACTGTGTACTTATTAAAGTGTTCAAAACATGTATTTTAAAAAAATGTGCATGATGTTTCAAAAATATTACAAGGTATATAAAAAATGGTTCATGTGTGTGGTAATAATAAAGCAGAGCATGAGAACTGCAGAGACACACGACGGCAGCGAGTGACTGTGCTAATGGGCCAGCAAGATTCGCTCGACCGTGGGCAATTTCTAACAAAAATTGGTACAGGCGAGACATAGCCCTGGTGCCACGCCATCCTGACAGCCGGCTTAGAGTATATCCAATAGCAGCTCTATTTTAGCGTATAAAAAAGTGTTCAAAATAAAATTTAGGGCAGCAAAAGGGGTCTTTTTTTTTCTATAGAAAAAGTGCACCTCGGACAACCACCCTAAAATAAATAGGACACCACATCTCCAACAGCAGCCCATAAACAGTAGCCGCACGACATATTTGTTCTTCACAATATGAAATTGAACACGACTTATTCATCAAACAATACAACATATGTCATCAATCTTGTTGCCCATGCCATGTCCACCACTCCTCCGTGAGATCTTTTTGAGTTAGCTTGGTCGTAGTGGCAAGTATTATATACCAGTATCATGTATATCATACTGATGTATGATGCTATTGTACAGTGCATAGTATCATAGGTTGGTATCTTAGATAACTCTATTTATGGTTTGGCATCACACATACTAGCATATTATTCAATATGATATTGTATCATATCATGATACCCAACCACAACCCGCTCTTTCATATCACCTAAAATTTCTAGTTGACGTGCATGATACTTACAAGTCATCTTTTGGTCGATTCATGAATCATTGGGCCTTACATATTTCGTGAGCATTTAGGGCCTGTTTGATTTTTGCCCATGCTGGCCCTGCCAACGCATGGGCGAGCCAAAAAATCCTAACTCTTTGAGTTCTTTGATTCTGAAAGCAGCATATTTCCCTGAGACGGGACTGTTGGAGGCCGAATTGGGTCTGGTCCACGTTCTATGTCCAATCCCAAATCAAGGATTTCTCGCTCTTGATCGGAGTCATAAACTAAAACAAAACTACATTTTTTTCCTTTTTCTCAAGGTTATAGAAAACTTCCTTATCTAGTTCTAGCATTTTGAAAAAAAAAATGCTTCTTTTTTTACACACAGTTCGAGTCACTTGTTGACTCACGACCCTTCGCATATATGGCGTGCTATACTTCATGGAAGGGATATAATGAAGCAAGGAATCATCAGGAGAATCGGGACGGGAGAGGACACTATGATCTGGGAACATAATTGGATCCCAAGGGATGATATGCCGAGGCTCTTAGCCTCTCTGGTTCACAATCCTCCAGCCCTAGTGCATGAACTCATCGATCAAACAACAGCCACGTGGAGAGAGGAGCTGGTACGTACTGTTTTTATACCCATTGATGCCGAGGCCATACTAAAGATTCCGTTATGCACAAGGAGAGTCGATGATTTTTGGGCATGGAGCAAGGAAAAGAGGGGTGTCTTCACAGTCCGATCGGCATATCGCATGATCCAAAGCACCAAGCTCAGCCGCGAGAATTGGCTATACGGCACCGAGGGCCCTTCCAGCGCCGAGGAGAGCAGCAGCTGGACGTCTCTCTGGAATACCCAGGTCCCGAATAAAATCTGTGTTTTCCTATGGCGTTTGGCAAGGGAGTCTATACCCACATATGATATATTACACCACCGCAATATGGCTTCCTCGCCGGCGTGCCAGATTTGTGGGGCGGCGGACTCTTGGAGACACGCCTTGCTCGACTGTGCTATGTCGCGTAGCGTATGGGCCCTGGCCCCTGACCACTTGGTCGGCCAAATGAGCATTTGTGCTAACCCAAGTGCAAAAGCATGGTTGTTCACAATGAAAGACACTTTATCACGTGGGGAGTTCACTAGACTTGGCGTCACTTTATGGGCAATTTGGAGCTCCAGGAGGAAACTGGTCCATGAAGGGCTGCACCAAACACCACATGCGACTAACGCTTTTGTGGTATCTTTCATCAACGATCTCAAGGTTCTAGCGAAACCACCAGGCGAGCCTAGGGTGGCTCAGCCACGTCCGAACAAATGGGTGCCACCACAAGAAGGGACTTGTAAGATCAATGTTGATGTTGCAGTCATGAGGACCAGATCAGTGGGGGCGGTTGTAGCGGTATGTAGGGACCGGCATGGAGGTTTTCTGGGAGCGTCCACGATTACTTTTCATGGCATAGATGACGCAACGACGCTTGAAGCTTTGGCTGTCCGGGAATGTCTATCACTGGCGGATGATCTGTATGAAAACAGGATATCAGTGGCCTCAGACTGCAAAGTGGTCATCGATGACATTGAGCATAATAGTGCAACGGTTTATGGAGCTATCATTAGGGAGATTGTCGATCGTTCGAAGCATTTTGTTAATTGTTTCTTTAGTCATGAGTTTAGGAGCTCGAATGTCGAGGCTCACAAGCTAGCGAAGCATGCTCTCTCACTTGGTGTTGGCCGTCGTTTGTGGTTAGGCAACCCAGGTGATCTCTCTTTCGTCCCTGTAAACATTGTGACGAGTTAAATAAAAGCTTCACGAGTTTGTCTAAAAAAAGGCTTTTTGATGCCTGCGTCTTGCCAAATCGTTGGCGCAAAAATGAACTGAAGAGCCGAGGGAGCGTTGGCACACCAAAAGATTGGCTACAATCCAAGCAATGCACATGCACTTGGTCAACGCCAATTATTTGGCTTGGCGCGTTGGGGCTCCCAACCAAACAGCCTCTTAATTAACTCCAAAACCACTGAACTGCTTCTTTGTGCATCTGATGGAAAAATGATAACACCATCATGATGTTGGTGGATGAAAATAATCATGTAAGTTTAGAACATACTTTTACCATTGGTGGTATAGCTCATAATCTTTCTGAAGAATCAAATGCAAGATTCAGAGCTCACGTTCAAATGCATCGCAATTCACAATCTTTTTTTCAAAGTTCCTTCTAGCTTCCGCATCTTCATCCTCCACAATTATGTTGTGCATAATCACACAAATTGTCCTCATCTCCTACGAGGTCTTTGGGTCCACATATCCTCCAATAACTGCAAAACAGGTTTGGAACACTCCAAATGTCATCTCCACATCTTTTCTAGCTCCTCCTTGTCTTTGGGCAAAAGTGAGCTTGGCCAATTGTCTTAGAGATGGTCTTGACGAAGGTCGCACACGGAGGATATACACCATCAACCAGATAGTAGCCCATGTTGTAGTTATGACCATTGTCGGTGCATATAGTTGCACGAAGGAGTTTTTCCTTCACTCAAGCTGGCAAACAATGGAGACTGACAACATGTTCATGTCATTGTGAGACCCGGGCATGCCAAACAAAGCGTGCCAAATACATAGGTCTTGTGATGCAACTGCTTCAAGAATGATGACGGGCTTCTTAATATGACCCTGATATTTGCCCTTGTAGAGCATACGAGCAGTTGTTCCATCTCCAGCGCATGCAATCGAGGCATCTGAGCATACCTTGTAATGCCCAGGATGGGACTATACCTCCTACGTGGCGAGGCACGACTTAAAGGTATAAGCCCATCCTAGAATGATCTCAAGTTTGGTATCTTTGCACGACTCATGTAAAAGAGGGATTAAAATGCAAAAGGAGATAGTTGGCTTACACTCGCCACTTCACACAATACATTACATAAGCATAACATCATTCAAAACATCACAACCCGACTACGGGTGAAGATCCAAAAGAAAGATACCAAACAACATAAAGCCACAGGTCAGGATCGAATCCTAGTAGAAACCACTACTGAACATCGAAACGTCTCAAGCAAACGGCCACTCTTCATCGAACTCCTGGTGAAGCATTGAACCAACTCCTGCATCAACTCGGCTGAACCTGCATCTGGTGTTGTGAAGTAACTGTGAGCCACAGAGGACTCAGCAATCCCGTTCCCGGGTAACAAGACTATTTAAGCCTTGGGTGTGGACAAGGCTGAAGAAAGAATAAGAGGTGAAGGAACAACAAGAGTCTGCAGCAGCAACTAGCACTAACTTACGTAATAGAGAGCGAGAAGAGAAGAGCATCGGTCGAGAGATGATCACGAAGTGATCCTAACTAAAGCCGGTCAAACATAACCCCACCGTGTTCAACTCCCGAATCCCTATTCGGAAATTGACAGTCACGGAACACACGCTGGTAGTGTATTGAAATATTGTGTCAAGTTATCTACAACCGGATATTAACAAGCTCCCATCTGCCACATAACCGCGGGCACGGCTTTCGAAAGTTCAAACCCTGCAGGGGTGTTCCAACTTGACCCATTACAAGCTCACGATCCGCGAAGTCGCAACTCCATAGGTGGGAAGACCCGAGTATTCTCGGAATCCCGTGCTCAAGTTAAACCGAACTAAGGTAAGGCTAATCCAGCAAATCCTCCCGGCGTGTCGACACCCTGATAGTAGCCGCGCGTATCTAAGTCTCAGGACACGACCGGATGGGTGATTCTATAGGACCCAATCCTCGAGTTTCCCCGTGGTGGTTCCCGCAGACTCCCCGTTTGGGACCAACACCATCAGCACTGGCCCCCCTACTATGTAGAATTAGGAATCCTCGAGGGAGCGACCCCCTACGCAAATTTAATTAATTAATTAAGTTGTTATTATGAGGCAAATAGTACCAAATGTTGGGACTTGCTGGAAAAGACTTAGCACTTAGCGATTTATCAAGGGGGTCCCATACACCCCAACCGTGTTAGGAACGCATAATCAAGGAACATAACACCGGTTTATACGGTTCCTAACGGCATGAGTGGAACAAATCACCAAGCAAAAGGCTTAGCCTTCCACCCTGCCAGTATATAGATGATTTCATTTTTAAGCATTTATATAGTGTGATATAACCCAACCAAACTTCAACATGAAGCAAGCATCTTCAATCTTCACCTGCAACTAACAAAGCTATAAGAGGGGCTGAGCGAAGCGTACTTAGCCAAGCAACGGTTTGCATAGGTAGGGTGGTTAAACATGGCAAAGGTTACAAGTAGGAGGCTGACAGGAAAACATGGGCATCGAGGCAAAACTATAGATCGAGACTTCTAGCAAGAGGCAAAAATAGTAATGGTATCCGGATTCGGTCATCTTGCCTGGAATTCCACAAGGGAGAAGAATGGATCCATGAAGAAGACGGAGCAACAGTCGAGCGAAACCTCACAACTCCGGAACGAAACCGAAGCTAACAAGAGAAGCAACCGGAAAGAAAGAAACAACACGGTAAACACACAAACATAAACATGGCATACGATGCACAAACAAGTATGATGCATGTCCGGTTTAAATATGCATGGCATGGCAAGTGCACAAACAAATACTACAAGTTAAGTGGAGATCAATATGCAACGAGTTGCATATTGACGAAACACCACATTTAATTATTTAGTTGACTCTCATTATTTACAAGACAAGGTTAAATGTTTGTTAACATGGCAAGAGGTGACGCATAAAGAAACTACACTATTAAGACATTTTAAATGAGGCCGGAGAATAACATCAACATATCCGGAAAATCCCCATGAGCATGTTTAGTAATTATAAGCAAACAATAATTCACACATTTATAAAGTTATTAACATGATGCGGATGACATGACCAAGTTTTATGCAATTTTAAAAGGTTGACTTAAAAGAGATATGAAGCATTTGTCACCGTGGTGGAAAGAAAAGGTGCCACGGCAACAATTCCGAAAATGATGCCACGGCAACATATCGGTTCCGGTATCTCGTTGAGAGACCGGTGCAAAAGAAAGATGGCGTGGGTGAGTCAAACGAGATGAAAGAGGTGGGGCGATCCCGTTACCGGGTTCCCACGAGTCGGTGACGAGGCAACCGAGGAACATGACAAGAGGTCGGAACGGGCACGAGCACACACGGGAAACATTTCATACAACCACAACAAGCATCCACTGGTCATCGTCTCGGGTTATACCTTCGAAACTCTCGTTTCGGGACGGTTCGAGATCGTAGTGGAAGGAGTCGTTCACGTGTCCGAAGAGGAAGAAGTCGTTCACATAGCGGTAGTGGAAGTAGACGTTCTCGTTTCTTCACCGAAGGTAGTCGTTCTCGTAGCGGTAGTTGTACTCGGGCGACGGTAGTGGTACTCGCGGTCATCGAGCGACGGTAGTGGTACACGCCGTAGAGGGAAGTAGTTGTTCTCGTTCATCGGAGAGGAAGTAGTTGTACACGAGGTCGCCAACGAGTAGTCGTTCCGTTCGTAGAGGTACTTGAGGGTCTCGTTCGGTCGTCGTGGTACTTGTCGGTCATGTAGAGGTACTTGGCGTTTCCGGGCGTCGGTAGTCGTACTTGACGAAAAACCGTAGTTGTACTCGGGTCGTTGCGGTCTTTGGCGGTAGACGTTCCCGGTTCTTTGTTAAGGTTAACAACACAACACACAAAACAAAAACAAAACTACTGCAGCACGGGACAGTCCACGGAGGCAAGGGCAGCAGCGGTCTTGGCGTGAAGGGCCACGAGGCCACGGCAGCAGCACGGCACCGAAGGAGGCCGGCGACGAGGCAGGGGCCGCGGGATCCCGTGGCCGGACGTGGGGCTCGGGGCGCTGGAGGAGCCGCAGGAGGAAGGACGGGAGGCGGCCTGGTCGCGGGCGGAACGAGGCCGGGACGGGGCCATCGGGCGCTCTGGAGCTGGAGCTGCAAGGGCACCGGGGCTCCTGGCCGGCGGAGACGAGGGCCAGGCGCGTCGGGGTGGCGCTGTGGTCGAGGCCCCGCTCGGTGCTGCGAGGGGAGGAGACGAGGCCTCAGCGGGGCTGCAGCTCCGGCCGCTGGAGGCATCGAGGAGGGGACGCTGGAGGCGGTCGAAGCTGGAGGGGAAGGGGCGCTCGGAGGCCGGGGCGCTCGACGCCCGGCGCTGGAGGCGCGCTACGGGGCGCTGCTGCTGGCGTCTTGGCCGCTTCGAGGAGAACGGAGGGAGTGGGTAGCGAGGGAGAGGGTCGGGCGCGTCCCTGGCGCTGAAGACAGGAGATCGAAGGAGAGGGAGCGAGCGATGCGGGTCGGGGAGAGGGAATTAGCGAGAGAAAGAGAGAGTGGCGGCGGCCAGAGAGGGAGAGATCGAGGGGAGAAGCTGCGAGTGCGCTAGATAGGGTTCGGGGGAGGCCAGATGGGCTGCGGCCTGAGGGAGGCCTGGCCAAGAGGACTATGGGCCGGCGGCTGGGAAAAAGGAGGCTGGGCCAGCTCGGCTGGAGAGCTGAGCTTGGTGGCTGGGAGCTGCCTCTCTTAATTCTTAGCAGAAAAAAAACAAATAAGGAGAGAGCCAAAAAAAATAAAAAGAAAGAGGCAAAGAATAAGAATAAAATGATGGACATTTTTGTAAGGCTTTACGGAATAATTCCAACCTCACAAAAATAGTTCCAACAAAAAGGGGAGTGCAAACTAAAATAAATAGCTTGTCTTAAAGGAGTTTAAAAGGAGTCTAGATTTTAGAGGAGCCTCGAAAATTGAGAAAAGAATATAGGGGAGGTTTTGAAGGTGAACCTCGAAGTGAAAAGACATGGGGAAAATTATGCAAGTGTGTTATGGTGATTCCGAAGCAATGAAATATTATTATATAGCTCCCTAAATATTGAGAGGCTTTTATATGTTATAAAGAGAAGACATCTTCCCTCGATTTAAATGGACCGAAGGCCCACACGAATTATTTAGGTTGAGATGCAAAATAAAATGAAATGATGGCATGATGACATGATGCAATGCAAAAAAATAAATAACACAAGCAGAATTGAAACACACGGCAACCCGGAACATCTGGAATCTTCTGGAATCTTCTGGGACGTCGGTCTCGGGCGTCACAACTCTCCCACACTAACAGAGGATCTCGACCCGAGATCCTAGAGATAGCACCGGGTAAAAACGGAAGAGGAAGAGGTAAAACAAAGTTGCTTCTTTGACAGACGAGTGAAACCAAAGAACCTTGAGAGGTTGAACAAACTGAAAGAAGAAATACAACAGAGATGAACGAAGATGAAAGCACTCCGTTAGAAAAGAGGAACAAGGAACATTACAAGAACCTTGTAGGTTGAAAGACATGAAACAAGAGCTTACGAACCAAAAGAATAAGAAACTGCAACGGTATGGCCAAGGAATAAGAATGACAGAATTTGGACAGCACTCCGTCTGAAAATGGAAGGAAATAACAAGAACTTGCCAAGTTGGGAAGATACTTGATGAAAACAACAACATATTGCCTCCGAAACAATTAAAAGAATGGCACAAGGTTAAGAAAGATTCAGACAGCACTCCGGTTAAAAAAAAAAAGAAGAGGCAAACTAGATAAGATGACGGAACTTGAATGAAGAATACAACACTCCGGTTAAATGGACAAGCAAAGGAAAGAACATGATCTCGATGAAACGAGATGATGGTTTGGAGAGAGCAACATCACAATGCCTCCGGAATGAAAGAATAACATACAAATCAACGAAAGAAATGAATGGAGAAGAAAATGACAACTTCTCTCAAAATTGAATTTGAAAGAGCATCCTTACGAAGAAGGGCTGAACGGAGTTGTTGGAAAAAATCAACAACGAAAAGGAATAAGCTTGATGTGGGCTTATGGAAAACATCTCAAAATTATGAGGTGACAACCAGCCACTTAGAAAAACATTTGAATGGATTGAGATCAACAAGGAGATGAAAAACTTATATCACCAGAATGATAAATGAAGAACTTGGGTCATTTATAAGCACCACAATAGCAACAATCCTTAGGGAAAAGCTTTTAGGTGAAATACAACCCAAGATAGCTCCAACGAATAATTGAAGAGCTGAAAAGATCTCCTGAACAAGGAAAATGATGGTTTTAAATATCCCATTCTTGATAACTCGTGAATCATGAAACATGAAGGAATTGTCAAGAATGACATAAGACCATCTCAAAGATAAGGTAGAAAGAATTGCAATTGGAAGCATGATGAAGAATGCTTGAGCCCCAACAAGAATCTTGATGAAGACTTCGAGGATGAATTAAAAACATGATGAATTACCATGAGAACTCCGGTAATGAAAACACGAGAAGTGAAAGATGAAAAGAATAAGATTCAAGGCCTGCGATGAATTAGATGGAGCTTTGAAATGATATAATAGAAATAACATGGAGCTCCGGAAAACAAGATGAGAACTTAGAACCAAGGATATGATATGATGAACAAGCTCCAGACAAAAGAATTAAATCACCTTGAAGGAATAAGAATAAGAATTATGTCATGCATAACCTTCACCAATTTAAATTGATGACAACCAAAGGATTTGGCATACTACTTATTCTCGTTGGAAAGAATTAAAGAGGGATCTAGCACAAGCTTGGATAAATCTTCAACGAAGCACCGGTAGGATTGTGAAAAGAACAAATGAATTAAAACGATAACAACGGAAGGGTAAACTTGAAAGAACCACCGTAAGAATATGGAGACGAACGAAGAGACATCAATGAAGAATATTTGGAGGACGAAGTTGAAAACTGAGAACAAAGAAATATTCTGAAATGATGGCCTTCGAAGGATCACAAAGAAAAGAACTCATGAAATGCTCCGGACGGTATAAAAGAATTCCTCACAATCAAACGATAATGAGGATGGCATGAAGCTAGAACCACGAATCTTCAAGAGAACGGCCAAGATTTAAGAGAAACACTTCTCCGGTCTTCAAATGTTGAGAATGAAGACGAGAAATGCCATAAGAATTTCGAGATACTCCGGAATGAAGAATTAAAAAGGTTGAACCAATGATAAAAAGAATTGAAAGCGGTCTTGGAGAAGGCATGTGACTGATGGAATTCATTCTTACGTCACACTTGAAAAGAATTTCAGAATACTCCGGAAAATAGAAGAGTCAGGTAAGATCCTGGGAAAAGACCTGTGGGTTAGGGCCCACTCAAAGAAATCACCGTTGAAAAAGATTGCTTAAGAGATATTGCACCGGTTGAATTAAATGGCTTGAATACGATGATAATCCTCAAAAAAAAGCTTGAACGGATTAAGAATGGAATTATGAATCTTCCGAGATATCTTGAGCTCTCCGGATATGAATAGAAAGAGGAGAATGATTAATTGGTCCACCGGAATAAGAAAGCATTGTGAAAAGAGGAAAAGGATAAGATCAACACCGAAATCTTGAATTACATCCACCGGAAGAATTATTGGAATTAAGAATGATGAACTTGAAGCTCTCGAGCATCTTCACGATAAAACACCGGATAAGAACATTGAAGGAAAAGAATGAAGAAATATCACATGAATAAAATGGATACTTCATTTGAGAATTTCTTGCTCCAAGAAGAAAAAGGGTGGGAGGGTGGGGAAAACAAAGACAACTTGGGGTGAATGAAACAGACAATCGTCAAATTTCTCAACGGTCTCCGTATGGAAATAACTTGAAGAGAATGCACACCGGTTGAAAAGGATAAACAAGAAGATCTCGATGGTCAAGAAGGACTAGCACTCCCATAGAAATATGAGAATACCGATTAGTAAAGGTATGGAATCAACATTTGACATCGAAGCAACTCGAATACCAGAATCAAGACAAGAACAAGGATAGATATGCAACATGATCTTCACAACATCATCCGAACAGAGACTTGAACGAATGAATTCCACAGGTACATCAACTCGACGAGAAGCCACTTGGAGAACAAAAGTAAATAAAAAAAAGGAACAAGGAACAGATAGAACAAATACAAGATAGAAGCTTCGTTCGACATTTTCGTGCTGAAAGCTCATGGAACGTGTTACAAAAGGGTTTTGCAATCCCCGGATCAGCATAGCCAAGGACCCTTTAAGATGCAACTCCCGATCAGAACAAGTCCATAAAACCACTTCACTCAATGTAGAACCCCAAACTTCATATCGAGCATCCGTTGGAAGAATGCCTAGAACTACTAGATGAACCCACCTATAGATTTCCGAAAGTTTCCAGTTATGCAATCAGGTGTTGGGGATACACGGGAAGCACCGCGCAATCAACTCTAAACCTACATCCAGGTGTATCCGTCCTTCAACACATAACCAGTCTTTCTCGGAAACTGTTTACCTCGGACCTTCGAAAAGCATCCACTATAACAAGCTTTGGTAATACTCTCGAACTACCTCCCCAGTACTGGGTGATGTCGGGGTTATCTTGCCACTGGCCGTATAGGAGAGATTTTCGATGTCGGCCGTCTTAAGTATTTAGTATTGCCGCGATATGCTTGTGACAACAATACCCCGAAGCTCAACTCCTCGGGAACAGGAGGCATCGAGAACAATATCCTTGTCACAAGAACATCGAAACAATCCCAGAATACTCGCGGGATCCTAAAAAAAAATTTGGTGCAAGTTTTGAAAGTAGAAGAGAAAAGAGTAATCGTCAGGAGTCCTCACCAGAATGAAAAGAGATGAGAAGCAAAGAAATCCTACTCTCCGATATATATATAGGACTCAAAACATTTTCAGTGTGTGCCTAGACTCAACCGTCAACGATTCGATCAATCAGTGGGGGCTCCTAGGTCGGAGAAGGCTCTGAATACCAACTTGTAATGCCCAGGATGGGACTATACCTCCTACGTGTCGAGGCACGACTTAAAGGTATAAGCCCATCCTAGAATGATCTCAAGTTTGGTATCTTTGCACGACTCATGTAAAAGAGGGATTAAAATGCAAAAGGAGATAGTTGACTTACACTCGCCACTTCACACAATACATTACATAAGCATAACATCATTCAAAACATCACAACCCGACTACGGGTGAAGATCCAAAAGAAAGATACCAAACAACATAAAGCCACAGGTCAGGATCGAATCCTAGTAGAAACCACTATTGAACATCGAAACGTCTCAAGCAAACGGTCACTCTTCATCGAACTCCTGGTGAAGCATTGAACCAACTCCTGCATCAACTCGGCTGAACCTGCATCTGGTGTTGTGAAGTAACTGTGAGCCACAGAGGACTCAGCAATCCCGTTCCCGGGTAACAAGACTATTTAAGCCTTGGGTGTGGACAAGGCTGAAGAAAGAATAAGAGGTGAAGGAACAACAAGAGTCTGCAGCAGCAACTAGCACTAACTTACGTAATAGAGAGCGAGAAGAGAAGAGCATCGGTCGAGAGATGATCACGAAGTGATCCTAACTAAAGCCGGTCAAACATAACCCCACCGTGTTCAACTCCCGAATCCCTATTCGGAAATTGACAGTCACGGAACACACGCTGGTAGTGTATTGAAACATTGTGTCAAGTTATCTACAACCGGATATTAACAAGCTCCCATCTGCCACATAACCGCGGGCACGGCTTTCGAAAGTTCAAACCCTGCAGGGGTGTTCCAACTTGACCCATTACAAGCCCACGATCCGCGAAGTCGCAACTCCATAGGTGGGAAGACCCGAGTATTCTCGGAATCCCGTGCTCAAGTTAAACCGAACTAAGGTAAGGCTAATCCAGCAAATCCTCCCGACGTGTCGACACCCTGATAGTAGCCGCGCGTATCTAAGTCTCAGGACACGACCGGATGGGCGATTCTACAGGACCCAATCCTCGAGTTTCCCCGTGGTGGTTCCCGCAGACTCCCCGTTTGGGACCAACACCATCAGCACTGGCCCCCCCTGCTATGTAGAATTAGGAATCCTCGAGGGAGCGACCCCCTACGCAAATTTAATTAATTAATTAAGTTGTTATTATGAGGCAAATAGTACCAAATGTTGGGACTTGCTGGAAAAGACTTAGCACTTAGCGGTTTATCAAGGGGGTCCCATACACCCCAACCGTGTTAGGAACGCATAATCAAGGAACATAACACCGGTTTATACGGTTCCTAACGGCATGAGTGGAACAAATCACCAAGCAAAAGGCTTAGCCTTCCACCCTGCCAGTATATAGATGATTTCATTTTTAAGCATTTATATAGTGTGATATAACCCAACCAAACTTCAACATGAAGCAAGCATCTTCAATCTTCACCTGCAACTAACAAAGCTATAAGAGGGGCTGAGCGAAGCGTACTTAGCCAAGCAACGGTTTGCATAGGTAGGGTGGTTAAACATGGCAAAGGTTACAAGTAGGAGGCTGACAGGAAAACATGGGCATCGAGGCAAAACTATAGATCGAGACTTCTAGCAAGAGGCAAAAATAGTAATGGTATCCGGGTTCGGTCATCTTGCCTGGAATTCCACAAGGGAGAAGAATGGATCCATGAAGAAGACGGAGCAACAGTCGAGCGAAACCTCACAACTCCGGAACGAAACTGAAGCTAACAAGAGAAGCAACCGGAAAGAAAGAAACAACACGGTAAACACACAAACATAAACATGGCATACGATGCACAAACAAGTATGATGCATGTCCGGTTTAAATATGCATGGCATGGCAAGTGCACAAACAAATACTACAAGTTAAGTGGAGATCAATATGCAACGAGTTGCATATTGACGAAACACCACATTTAATTATTTAGTTGACTCTCATTATTTACAAGACAAGGTTAAATGTTTGTTAACATGGCAAGAGGTGAAGCATAAAGAAACTACACTATTAAGACATTTTAAATGAGGCCGGAGAATAACATCAACATATCCGGAAAATCCCCATGAGCATGTTTAGTAATTATAAGCAAACAACAATTCACACATTTATAAAGTTATTAACATGATGCGGATGACATGACCAAGTTTTATGCAATTTTAAAAGGTTGACTTAAAAGAGATATGAAGCATTTGTCACCGTGGTGGAAAGAAAAGGTGCCACGGCAACAATTCCGAAAATGATGCCACGGCAACATATCGGTTCCGGTATCTCGTTGAGAGACCGGTGCAAAAGAAAGATGGCGTGGGGGAGTCAAACGAGATGAAAGAGGTGGGGCGATCCCGTTACCGGGTTCCCACGAGTCGGTGACGAGGCAACCGAGGAACATGACAAGAGGTCGGAACAGGCACGAGCACACACGGGAAACATTTCATACAACCACAACAAGCATCCACGGGTCATCGTCTCGGGTTATACCTTCGAAACTCTCGTTTCGGGACGGTTCGAGATCGTAGTGGAAGGAGTCGTTCACGTGTCCGAAGAGGAAGAAGTCGTTCACATAGCGGTAGTGGAAGTAGACGTTCTCGTTTCTTCACCGAAGGTAGTCGTTCTCGTAGCGGTAGTTGTACTCGGGCGACGGTAGTGGTACTCGCGGTCATCGAGCGACGGTAGTGGTACACGCCGTAGAGGGAAGTAGTTGTTCTCGTTCATCGGAGAGGAAGTAGTTGTACACGAGGTCGCCAACGAGTAGTCGTTCCGTTCGTAGAGGTACTTGAGGGTCTCGTTCGGTCGTCGTGGTACTTGTCGGTCATGTAGAGGTACTTGGCGTTTCCGGGCGTCGCTAGTCGTACTTGACGAAAAACCGTAGTTGTACTCGGGTCGTTGCGGTCTTTGGCGGTAGACGTTCCCGGTTCTCTGTTAAGGTTAACAACACAACACACAAAACAAAAACAAAACTACTGCAGCACGGGACAGTCCACGGAGGCAAGGGCAGCAGCGGTCTTGGCGTGAAGGGCCACGAGGCCACGGCAGCAGCACGGCACCGAAGGAGGCCGGCGACGAGGCAGGGGCCGCGGGATCCGGTGGCCGGACGTGGGGCTCGGGGCGCTGGAGGAGCCGCAGGAGGAAGGACGGGAGGCGGCCTGGCCGCGGGCGGAACGAGGCCGGGACGGGGCCATCGGGCGCTCTGGCGCTGGAGGCTGCAAGGGCACCGGGGCTCCTGGCCGGCGGAGACGAGGGCCAGGCGCGTCGGGGTGGCGCTGTGGTCGAGGCCCCGCTCGGTGCTGCAAGGGGAGGAGACAAGGCCTCATCGGGGCTGCAGCTCCGGCCGCTGGAGGCATCGAGGAGGGGACGCTGGAGGCGGTCGAAGCTGGAGGGGAAGGGGCGCTCGGAGGCCGGGGCGCTCGACGCCCGGCGCTGGAGGCGCGCTACGGGGCGCTGCTGCTGGCGTCTTGGCCGCTTCGAGGAGAACGGAGGGAGTGGGTAGCGAGGGAGAGGGTCGGGCGCGTCCCTGGCGCTGAAGACGGGAGATCGAAGGAGAGGGAGCGAGCGATGCGGGTCGGGGAGAGGGAATTAGCGAGAGAAAGAGAGAGTGGCGGCGGCCAGAGAGGGAGAGATCGAGGGGAGAAGCTGCGAGTGCGCTAGCTAGGGTTCGGGGGAGGCCAGATGGGCTGCGGCCTGAGGGAGGCCTGGCCAAGAGGACTATGGGCCGGCGGCTGGGAAAAAGGAGGCTGGGCCAGCTCGGCTGGAGAGCTGAGCCTGGTGGCTGGGAGCTGCCTCTCTTAATTCTTAGCAGAAAAAAAACAAATAAGGAGAGAGCCAAAAAAAATAAAAAGAAAGAGGCAAAGAATAAGAATAAAATGATGGACATTTTTTTAAGGCTTTACGAAATAATTCCAACCTCACAAAAATAGTTCCAACAAAAAGGGGAGTGCAAACTAAAATAAATAGCTTGTCTTAAAGGAGTTTAAAAGGAGTCTAGATTTTAGAGGAGCCTCGAAAATTGAGAAAAGAATATAGGGGAGGTTTTGAAGGTGAACCTCGAAGTGAAAAGACATGGGGAAAATTATGCAAGTGTGTTATGGTGATTCCGAAGCAATGGAATATTATTATATAGCTCCCTAAATATTGAGAGGCTTTTATATGTTATAAAGAGAAGACATCTTCCCTCGATTTAAATGGACCGAAGGCCCACACGAATTATTTAGGTTGAGATGCAAAATAAAATGTAATGATGGCATGATGACATGATGCAATGCAAAAAAATAAATAACACAAGCAGAACTGAAACACACGGCAACCCGGAACATCTGGAATATTCTGGAATCTTCTGGGACGTCGGTCTCGGGCGTCACATACCTGGCCACCCTCTTGCTTCCGAGAGTGCCACTAACCTTTTGGTGTTTGCGATAACTGGTTCTCTCAAGTATTGCGGTCCAAACACCTTGACCACCAGAGTAGCAAAGCTCACCATGGAAACTCTGCATGTGCTTTCAGACATTCAGAGGTACTCACCACTTAAATTTGTGGCGGTGCCATAGGCGAGCATCCTCAATGCAACGTGCACTTCTGGTAACCAGGGAATACATTTTTTCGACGACATGCTTCTTCAAGATGAAGTAGTCATCATAGGCCCGAACAACATTGTAGAGGTGACGAAAACATTTTTTCCACGCGAATAGGGCATCCAGGGCAAAGTAGTCATCCATCAGCGTCAAATGCCTCCGTGCCCACTTCTCATTTAACACTCGATGTCCCTTGATTGATCATTTGAAATTCGGGACATGATCCTCCGGATGCTCTACGTCTTTTGGGACCGCCTGCGTCATTCTCTGTTTATTCTCATATTCGTCATTCTCATATGATGAGGAGGACTCCATGAAGTTGATGTAGAAGTACTTGTCTTTTGACCATCATGTTTGCTTCGAAGTATCAACGTAAAAGAAATTAACACTCTGGCAATGACATTTGGATAAGTAGTTGTGGGGTGTGGTGTCCACCGTGGACTGCAGGGGCACAAGGTACCTGGACGAGGGGGGGAGGGCGACGGCGTAGGCAAAGCGGCCCATGGGCGCGCTAGGGTTTGCGGTCGCCGGCGAGGAGGCAAAGGGAGCGGTGGAGGGCCAGATGTGGACGGGAGAAGTGGATGAGGCCGGTCCCCGTCGCACGCGTGCTTAAAAATGACGCTTCCATTGGCTGACGCGTAGACCCGCTGTCGGTGGTCGTCATAAATAAGACGACCGGTGGGTGTTGGGTGACCTACAGGTGGGGACGCGGCGAACGGCGAGGAGAAGCGCGGCGCGTCCGCTTCGCTTCCGCGCCGACGCATTTCAGGCACAATTTTGGGACGGAAATTGGTCGGCGCGGACGCCAGACGGACGTGATTTTAGTTTGAATCGATGCGTTGGGTCTTCACTGTTGTTCGTGCAAATCTAAACGGACGCGGCGGACAAAATGGATGGCCTGATTGGGGTTGCTCTCAACCTTTTGTATATTCATCATCAGATCGAAAATCAAGCTTTGTATATTGCCCCCTGGCCTAGTGGCCACCGCCAGTGAGGTTGTACTCAGCACTGCCCCTGTCCACAAGTTAACCCGTTTCTTCAGGGGGCGCAGACGACCACAGAAATAGAAAGCGGACGCTACTGGTCCAATCCAACGTACTGCTTCGCCGCTTTCCTCCCGCTTTTGTCGACTCAGCGGCCAGAATATCTCGCCGCCCGCCGCGTGCGCCACCACGCGTCCCTCCACCTGTCCCCCGCTCCCCCGTCGACATCCGCCCTACATAGAGCGCGAGCCATCACCCTCGGGTCGACACATCTCCCAGTCGCCGTCCACTCCCCCTCCCTCCTTCCTTCCCCACCCCACCCCACCCCAGCCCAGCAACAAGCAAAGCATCTCCTCTCCTCTCCTCTCCTCTCCTCTCCGTCGGGACGATGGAGTTGTCGTCGTCGTCGTCGTCCTCGGGCTCGGGGGGCTCCGGCGTGGCGCCGTTCGTGGGCAAGACGTACGGGATGGTGGACGACCGGGCGACCGACGGCGTGGTGGCCTGGGGGCCGGCCGGCAACAGCTTCGTGGTGGCCGACCCCTTCGCCTTCTCGCAGGCGCTCCTCCCGGCGCACTTCAAGCACGCCAACTTCTCCAGCTTCGTCCGGCAGCTCAACACCTACGGCTTCCGCAAGGTGGACCCGGACCGGTGGGAGTTCGCGCACGCCTCCTTCCTGCGCGGCCAGACGCACCTCCTGCCCCGCATCGTCCGGCGCCAGAGCCGCGGCGGCAAGCGCGGCGGCAGGAGCGGCGGCGAGGAGGTGGACGACGACGAGGAGAGCAGCAGCGCGATGCTGGCCATGGAGGTGGTGCGGCTGAGGAAGGAGCAGAGGGCCACGGAGGAGCGCGTGGCGGAGATGTGGCGCCGGGTGCAGGAGACGGAGCGCCGGCCCAAGCAGATGCTCGCCTTCCTGCTCAAGGTGGTCGGCGACCCCGACGTGCTGCGCCGCCTCGCCGGCGGCGGCCAGGGCGAGGGCGCGGAGGAGGTCAAGAGGCCGCGGCTGCTGCTCGACCGGGACGGCGCGGGGGTGGACGACGGGATGTCGTACCACCACGGCGGCAACCTGATGAGCATGGAGGAGGCCCTGGTGCCGGAGCCGAGCGTGGACATGTACTACGCCGGGGGCGACGGGTTCGGCGGCGTGCAGCCCGACGGCGGCCCGCCGTACGGGTTTCACATGGACACCGGCTACTGATGGCTGCTGGTGTGCGTGCTTCCGCCGGCGAACTTCCACCGGAATTGCTCTGCTCTGTCTGTGTCTATGTATGTATGTATGTATGTAGAGGAAAGGAGGCTAGTGGGTAGGGGTAGGCTGTACAGGGGATCGAAAATCAAGAAAATCAGCGAGACCTATATAGTTTTTGTTTACTGTATTTTAGGCCGGCAACTTTGATCGGGTGAGATGAGATGTGCAAAACCTGTTTATTTTGTTTGTGTGAGAATATTTGGTTTTGAATCTTTGGCATCCAAATGGCTTGCACCCCTATTCAGAGCTGGTTGCTTGAATTTGAATTTGAAGCATGCATCCAAAGTTGGAAAGTTGTGTGGGGAGGCCAGGAATGTCCAATGCTGAAGGCATTTCCTATGCAGAGCATCACATATCTCTCATGGATCTGCTCAGGTCTCTTCTCTTCTCCATTGCTGCTGGATACAGTATTTTTTCTTTGCTTGATGAAGATGATCCGGAGCTGATGGAGTGCCTGTTGGGAAGATGAACCTTTTCCTTTCCCCCTTCCCATCCCACTATATTTTCTTTTCTTGACCAGACAAAGTAGAGTCCCCATGATTTTAGAGGCTTCTTTCTGAATATTTGTAGTGGCTGAATGATCGATGTGAGACATGGTTTCTTCACATATGCATGAAATGGACCTGGGGATGTTTGATATAAGGAAACACTTAATTTCGGTTGATCGCAAGAAAACCAGTAAAATTATCAGGAAGGGAAAAAAAATCTGAATCTTTTTTTATCATACGTACACTTGTTTAGGGGAAATTGCTAAGCCGTAAACTAATATAAGAACTTTAGTGATCTAAACACTTTTATATTAGTCTAATACTTAGTTCACGACCTGCTCCGCCGTGGTAACGTCACGAATACACAACGGGGAAACATTCAACCAAAAAATGCAAATTATGTACACAGCCTTCCCTAGCAGGAATATGAGCAGTTGGTGGATGATGTAACTTTGATTTGATCCTAATAAACATAGCCATGAAGGCCTTCCTCCAAAAGAAAAAAAAATGGCGCTATTCTACCCCAGTAATCAAGTCTTTGATACTCCCTCTGATCTATGCGCTCTTATATTTCTTCAGAATTTAGCATCTGGTTATCCGTTTCGAGGACGACCTTCTCGACACCCATTTCAACTCGCCGATAATTCTGCATGCTCGAGAGCGGTGATGTTGGGGAGAAAACAAGTGGCCATGGTGCTCATGCACGACCGCTCCACCTCCCCCTCCTCTTCCCTGTCCGCATGCCACCGTCATCTCTCGCAGCGTTTCTTTCCTGCTTTTCTCTAACATACTCCCTCCAACTCAATATGTTTTTGCACTTCAAATTGAATTACAAAAACATCTTATATTTAGGGACAGAGGTAGCACATGGTAGAGTGCCCTTCTCGCGTATGAAGTTTGTCTTATATTTAGGGATAGAGGTAGCACATGGTAGAGTTGAATATTCATTTCTGAGCCCAGGCTCATCTGCATCTGGTCAAGAATTTTTTTACAAAAAAAATATGCATGGTAGAAAATTTGGTGCGCGAGGTGCGTTCCTAATTTCAGATCATTCGAACATATGAGTAGCTCTCAGCAAAAAAAAAAATACAAATTGGGTCAGAGCAATAGATGAACAACAAACTTTTTTTACAAAACCAAAATTTGTTTTTTTTTTACCGAGAGCTACTCAGATGCCCAAATGATTTGAAATTTGGAGCGCGCCTCACGCATCAAATTATCTACCATGCAAATAAAACATGATTTTTTTCTAGTATTTGTTTTGAATTTTTTTTCTTCATCAATGGTGCAGATGAGCCTAGGTACCGAATTGCTGCTCTCATGGTAGAGTGTCCTACTCGCCTATGAAGTATCACACAGATATGACAGCAATGGCATTCTAAGCAAAAAAAAATTCAAGCTATGAAGAAAAACTTTGTTTTGAAGTAAAAGTAATATCTGGTTTTATTTTCTAGCTGAGAATGCCATGAGTGTCAACAAGCTTGATGCCCCAATAATTCAGAATTTCTTACTGGTTGCTAGTTTTTTTTTTAACTTTATTTATGAGTAGATGGGCGTGGAACCATGTTCATCTTGGTAGAGGTTTACTATGGTACTGAAGCATGACAAAATGGGCAAGGCCATATATTCTTGTGCTGCCAGGGCTGTTTGGGCCAAGATTGATGGACCCAATTATGTTGGGGTCTTGTAGAAAGGGCTAGGCGATAGTCACCAGAAAATCGAGAAAGGATCAGTCGATTCTTCTCCTCCTGTCTGAACCGTTCGATCAAGATCTAACGGACAAAACTTCATCTTCAACCTCCGATCCACCTCCTGTTCATCTTCTCTCTCTCACCCGTTGAGCCACCGCCAGCCCCCACCGCCCGTGACCAGTGGCGCTCCCTCGACTGACTCGCTGTCCCGCCCTCCCCTGAACCACCCCCCACCTCCGGTCTTCCGCCGACTGCCGCCCCCAGCCATCCCTCTAGGCCCCCGTGTTTGAGTTTTTAGCCCCCCAGCCCTCATGGAGTTTTTTCCCTGGCAAAGCCCCACCACTGCGCTCACCCTGAACCCTAAGATAGATAATAAGGTGATGACGGCGAGCCCCTTCCGTTCGATGAGGTCCTTCATTCAAAAATCGACCAACACGAATTCAAAATTCAGCTCACTAACATGTAGCTAACCTGATTAATTATGGCCTGATCAAACACTACTGACAAAACGTTTTTCAGCTATCGCTCGTGATTCACAGCTAGAAAAGGAAATAAACCTCTCAGCAGCACTTCTCCACAAAATCACAAGCAACAGACGCTACTACGGCAAGGTTGGGCATGCACATAACAATTTCCTGGAATTAACTGACACTGATTGGACCTGGATGTCACACATTTCTGACAACACCTATCCATCAAACATTGGAACTGTGCATATCAAACACTTTCGAATGGTAAACGATAATTGTCGTAAAACTCAGTTCCGCCGCCGGTTTGGACAGAACCCACGGCCGAGACAAAACCGGAGGAGCGCTAGAAATGAAAGATGGGCCAGAGTTCTCACAGGACCATGTCGTCTCTGGCATATACAGCAAGATGCCAATCAACCCTCAACCAACAAGGAACCCTTCACAACAATGAATGGCGTGACAAGATTACGACGACTCTTTCTTCTTCTCCTCCGGCTCCGGTTCCTTCTTGGCCTCGGGTTCCTTCTTCTCCTCTGCGGCCTCTTCGAAGGTCTCTCCTGGGACGAGCTCTGGAACATCGTCATCATCGTCCTGGGCAGCACCGATGCTGGCGCCCCCAGCCTCACCACCAGGCATCTGCTTCTGGAACTGCTCAGCAAGCCTTCGCAGGTTGTCCAAGTTATCCGGGCCTGGCAAAAAGGAATTTCCTATTGAGACATGGTGTGAAGGCACTAGTTTGGTTGAGATGTTTTACTGTCTTTTGATTCAAGTATCACCGTATTCACACAGTGCACAAGACATTTCACCAGAACATAGGCAGTTATTGGACTAGACTAACGTGACAATGTAAAGGGGGACATACCCAGTTGGTTGATAATTGTCGGCAGTAAATCTTGCAGCTCTGTAAAAAACAAAAGCCAAAGATGAAATTACAGTTACGTCAAGCCAAAGAATGTAGTGCTCACAATTACAAAGAGCATATATGGTACAGCTGGAATTGAATGGTTCCATTTGCATCAACTGTTATTGCATATGTAAAACAACTTCAAGAGGAACAAGAATTAAAAATATATAGTAACTAAGCCTGTATATAGTATGTAGCAAGGTGTACAACTTCAACCTCATGATATCATCATTAGTAAACTGTAACATTACTTTCGAAACATAATGAGACTACTAACTTTGATGTACAGAAGTCATGTACAAGCAGTTCAAGTTGATAACATATGCCATCTACATTATAATATTTATGTACCCATCAAACATAAAAGTAGATGTACAAATAAAGATCAGAGATTGAGATCACTGCCAAAGCAATTAAGAGATATTTATGTTGCTCCAGAGAAAGAAGGCTACTTAATGAAACAATTAAGCCATGAAGATTCTAAAGCAGGACTTACTTTTCGTTTGTGGTGTTCCACTGACTACCCATGTGTTTGCAGCAATGGATGCTTGCACTGCAGGAATCCAAGAAATATCAATGTTAGAAGAAATGTGTGCACAGGTCTTTCACTCTGTAAAAGCAATGCTTCAACATGCAGCAGTTCACCTTTCGGGTTCTGAAATTGGATGACTACATCATCCTTGAAAATGTTGACCTCTTCAATACCAGGAATGGTGTTGACTCCTACTCTTTTCAAGGTGCTTTGAAGCCTCTTGTCATCAGTGGTCGTGGTCTTGTGAACCGCCTTCTTCTTCCTGCCATCAGCGGAAAGCTTTTTAAGAAGTGCAACACTAGGAGAAACGTTTCATACTAATTTTATACCCTATAAGCTGATATGTACCACACTAAATGGCATTCACTGACATATCAATTTAGAAATGTGACACAAGTAATGTTTGGATGGTGATCTATGCTTAGCTAGCATGCTTCAAATTTGGCATTATTAGGTATGAAACAAACGATTTACACAGGTGAAATGGACACATGTAGTACAATACATAACTTGCTGTAAGCAGGAAACACTAGTGCTCATATACCAAAACCAATCGCACTACTTATGGACGACAGTAATAACAAGGTTAAACATCGGAGAAAGCACCTGCGGACGCTGCCCTTGCCCCCGGTGCGCACGGCACCGGCCATCTTCTTCAGCTTGTCGACATTCATCTGCACGACGCATCCGAGTTCACGCGTTAATAATAGGAAACCAGGGGAAGCAAAAAAAGGAATCTCCCAGCACTCCTAGTCAACGACATGGCACTGGCCGGTCACTGAGACTACACAGACCACGCACGCTCTTCAGCCAAGTAGCAGAGCCATGGCGCAGCTGCGAGTTGCCAAATCCAGCAGCCGCCGACTCATCCTAACCTAACCTAACCACCCCGAACCCACCCGAACGGCAGAGCAGCCAGATCGAATCTCACGAGCGCACACTCCTCCGGCGCCCGCCCGCCCGCCCGCCTGCCTACCCACCCGCAGCCAGGCAAATCCAACCTAACCCATGGACGGAACCACGACGGCAGCCAGCGAATCCAGAGGCAGGACGGATCGGCGGCGCCGTGCCATTCCTCTCCGTCCATCGGCCCGCCCGCGCGAC
>LR738713.1:867191052-867202023 GCA_902687465.1 Secale cereale
GGGGGGGGGGGGGGGGGGGTGAGGTGAGGGTCCTCTGCTCTCACTTTTGAGGTGTGCCAAACTATGTGGCCTGGCAAAGCTTTGGCTTCCACCCAAACATGCCTCTATTACCAAATTGCAAGAGGGGATGGATCTTTGTGGAGTATGAAGCTCTATAAATAGTTGTCACTGTAAGATTGGTCATTTTGTTGGGATGGTTTCGACATATGATTGATGTATGACGGCATCTCACTGTAAGAGAGAAAAATGCGTGGCTGAGTTCGCAAACGCACCTCACGGAGACGAGAAAAAAGAAAGATGGTGGCTATATACCCAGGATCGAGTTTTTGCAGCTACACCAGCAGGTTGGAGGGATCCGTGCAAACCTTAATGGGACTAACAACAACATCCACCTGCTCAATGAATATGCCATCCATTTCCTCTTGCTGGCAGCCACACCCTAGCACGGGTGGACAATCCTCTAGTGGACCATCTCAAATGCAGTAGCCTCATACTGCACCGGGTGGTGACGATGACGAGTACATGGACTAGAGAGTAGGCCAAGAGTCTAAGCTGGGGGAGGGGGCTCATCCCTAGTTACCCATGCATGAATATTTTATTTTACTTCTTTTTGCTTATTTTCTTTTGCTTGTCATCATGCCTATTTTTAGTCTTGGATGATAAACTTCTGAGTGAATGTTGCTCCTGTTTTGTTGGAATTCTCTTCGTTTCTTTCTTTCTTTGGTCGAGCCTACAAATTTGCTCACCACTACCAAGTTGGAAATGAGGAGAACGAAGCAGAGAATTGACTTTGGGGAAAGAGCGCGAGAAGGTATAATATATGCATACTCACTTCTCTCACAATTTTATCCAAGTATTCTCATTTGGCTGGTTGCACTTGAACTTCGTTCCCCTCGTTTGTTGAATATCATTTAGTCATAACTCCCTACTTTGAATTTTTCTAGTGAGACCTTGTCGTAAAGACTGGTTTTGCTCTAAAAAGAACATAGGGGCTCGGAATTTTTTAAGAGAACTAGCACTCAGTTACTTCAACTCCATGATACTGCATTCGATTATCTTGATGATACTGATTGATAGAGTTATTTGGATGAATGAATGTTTGAAGTGATTGAGGTTATGCCAAAACTTGTCAGCAATACTAAAATCATGGAGTTCCAGCTTCTCACTACTTTCATGTCATGTTGCTATATGTTGAGATAATTCGCATAAATGCGACCTGGTCATCAATTTGGAGGTTGAGTTGTAAATGACCGACCTTCTCCAAAGAAGTGTGTATGTGGTAAATGAGAGCATTGACCGCTAAGCTCGAAAAAGAAAAACATTTTGATCCATAGCGCACAAAGTTAAGCCACGTCGGAACACCATTGCACCTAATAAATTTTGGCATAATCCGGTCACTAAAGATTGAAGTTACAAAGAAAATGATGATTGAGAGAAGTATTTGAGAGTCACGACTAGGACTAGGAGGTACTTGTGGGTGTGTAATAGCCTGACTTATTAGGGATGATAGACTACTCATATCAACAAGGAATTCCTTCTTAAGCTTGGGGGAGTTGATGACTTGAGAATTTATGACTATTTGCAAGGAGTTTTTATTTGGTTTTCACCGGGTTAATACAGTTTATCGGTCATTTCTAACGCTAATTCTTCAAGAGAAAAGAAAATCCATTTTCCCATTGTTTGGCAGGAAATATCATATATGAAAAAAAACAAGAAGTATTACTGCAAATCAAGCCAAATGGAGCAACTTCCATATTGGAAGCTTAGCCACCGGGCGAACCAGGACTATGTATGGTCGTATGAAGTGTGTGGAGCTCCACCTTATCAGTAGAAGACACTTTCGTGAAGGGGATACACACATTGAAGAACCCTAGCCTCCACCACCACATTCACAACGGATAGAGATGAGACCCGAAGAACCACCGGAGATCTTCTTAGTTTTGGTCCTTTTATCTCCATCATCATTTCACCCTTCACTATTGTTAGAGAAATTCCAAGTTGTATGATCGGGTTGTAAACTCTATTCATACTCATCCTGAGATTGAGACTTGTTTGATCATTTATCTAATTGTGGATCTCCACGGTATTTATTGATATGGTTTTCATGGGTTTATTCCCCTAGATGTTTGGTTATTCTCTTTCGACTTGTTTATGTTTTGTTTAACTGAATCTTATTTGAAACTCGAGCTTTATTCAAATCTGTGAACAATTGTTTGAAAATGCGGTTTTTTCAACACATGAACAATCTGTGAAAAATTGGAACACTTTTTGGATAATGAGAAAAATATTTTAATTCCAAACAAATTTTGAAACTTCACTTTTTTTAAAGCCTGAACATTTTTTAAAATTGCGTATATTTTTTGAAAAAAGGAAACTAAATTTGAAACTCTTATTTTTTTTGAAAACGTGAACATATTTCGAAATTGTAAACATTTTTAAAAAAAATCGAACAATTTTTGAAAACATTAATAGAAAACTTGGAATTTTTAAACATTTCTAGAACCATGAAAAAATTTCAAAATTCAAATCTTTTTTGGAAAACACGAATAGCTTTTTGAAAAGGTTAACAACATTTTGGAATTTTCGAACATATTTTTTACACTTACAATTTTTTAATATGTTGAACAGCATTTGAAATTTGTGATTTTTTAAAACAAAAAAAGGAAAGAAAAATAAAAACAGAAAAAAACGAAATTGTTAGAAAATGCGTTAAAAAATTGAATCTCTTTTGAAACGCAACTTTTCCACAACCGTGAACAATTGTTTTTCAAAAGACGAACAATCTTTGATAAATTGGAACACATTTTAGAAAATGAGGAAAAAAAATTGAAGTTCCGAACAGTTTTTGAAATTTTGAACAACTTTTGAAACTCTAGTTTTTTTTTGGAAGCATGAACAAATGCTGAAATTTCGAATATTTTTTGAAATCGCGGACATTTTTGTTAAGACAGCGACGAAATTTTGAAGCTGACCTGGCTAATACTCAATCAACAATTCCAAATATAGTGTCCGAAGAGAATTACTCGATTTATTTACAAGCATAACCCGGTAGCAAGCAGCATCCCAGATGTCCAAAAGATATACAAATGTATGTCGAAAAGAAATAGTAGTTCAAAGGGAGTTTCACGGTGTGGAAGCAAAAACTTAAGCATGGGTGAGCCTTATCCATGCTTAACCACCTGACTAATGTCTCTGTAAACTCAACCTAGTCATCACAAAGAGGAATTAATGTCTGTACAGGGCATGTATGTACACTGGCACAAAATGTTCTATCGATGGCGAGAAAAGGACGGCGAGTAGCGCTTGGGAAGAGCCATTTCAAAGCGACGCTCATGGCGCCGGGGTGGCAGCATCCTCTCCAGCCTGCTGAATTTTTATCCATGCAGAGGAAACCAAGGCGAATGTAAGATCGGATGAAAATTACAGCCAGCCATAGATGCGAGTCGAGCAGGGCAGGTAAGGTGTGCGGAGTTACCGGTGCGTTGCGATCCTTCAAGATGTCCTCCCATTCTCCATCGCCCGCCGAGAGTCCTTCCATGACAGAGCCGAAGTCCTTCACTCTGCACAGCCAAATTGTGTCGCTTTCAGTTTTAGGGTTTTGGCTAACTGGAGTGTACATATTCAAAAATGTTTGATGGTTTACTTGTTCTGCATAGCATCCATGTTCATCTTCACATAGTAAAAGTAGTCTGGACAGTTGTTCACCTGTGACAAAAGAAGAAAGGGAAGCCAGGTCAATACAAGGAGAATAATAAACCATGGCGAATAAACCTGGGCAGTTATTCACATAGTAAAAATAGACAATTCCACATGTATACTTGATGGAATTCTTACCCAATTATTTATACCAGAAACATCACACAAAGTGCTAGCAAAGATAAATTGCAATGACTGAGTAATCTTATGAAACTGGATGAACATTAAGCAAGAAACCACTTAACTACTGCAAATGCAGATGTCCAGGAAAATGAACCATCAAATTAGTTTCAGACAAAATCATGGTATAAACACAGGGATGTAAAAAAAACAGACCTCTCCCGTTCTCAAGATTTCTTCTATTTTAGCCATAAGCCTGTAATTATCCCGAATAATGTCTTTAGCGCTCCTGGAGTCTAGAGTCTCTATGGCATAAAAGAAGGTTAATCAGGCATGCAAGTTTGTTCAAAGGCATCACGACTAGAGAAACGCTGGTCAAAGCAACATTTACAGAGTAACAAAATTACTAAAGCCTGTACATCAGACACAAACAAAAAATAAATAAATAGCTACACATAGTTGATACATTTTGTTGGTAATTAAAGAGAATCTAAGGAGCTTATAATGCAAAATAAAAATATATGTAAACATACTTATGTGAAGAAAATCGTAATAACTGAACCCTCAAAAGAAGTGATATGTGGTAAATGAAAGGAAGTATTTCTTGACAGAATAACATGAGAAAATAAAGAATGTGTAGATCATGGCATGGGAAGCCAAAATCTACCTTTGGACAGGGGATGTTTGTTGTTTTTCTTGTTAGCAACCTTGGTTTCCTTTCCCTGTCCAGTAATAACAGAGGTTGCGGAACACGGTAACATTAATGTTAATTAAACATCAAAATACAACACTCAATTTGTAAAGACTGGCTCATATCAGAACAATTTTCATTCCTTCCAGTATTGCCATAATGCCAATATATATTCAGTCAGGCGGAAATAAGGAAGGTTGGGACATTAACATGTCGGCGTCTCTTAGCATTACTGAGCAAAGATTGTATATCACAAATATTTGTCAGTCTACCTACATGAGTGGCCATACATAATAGAATACTATGCTTCAATTTACAGCTCTCCTGCGATACTGGTACTAATTGTTCAAGTTCAGTCAAACAAGACTGAACCTGTGAACATCATCGTATGTTCGATTGGAGCTCATTTACTACCCTTCTTGTTCTTAAAATGTTACAGACCAATCTGCTAAGCTAGAGTTCTGCAAACATGACATTCAGAAGCACATGAGTTTTTTTCATAAATTTTTCAGACCAATCTGCTAAGCTAGAGTTCTGTAAACAAGACATTCAGAAGGACATGCTGTACTGCAATGCAATTACCTTGGTAACATTTGCTACTGCAGAATTTTCTTGCCCCAGCTGTGCTTCCTTGGCAGCTTTCTTCTTCTGCCACAAGGACAAAAACTTGATCAAGAGTTCATTTAACCGGATGAACATTAGGCCTATCGGTATTCTTGTGATGTATACATTTAACCAGATGAACTCTAGTCAGAGCAAGTGCCAAAATACCTCCAAGTCTGACAGCCACCGGATCCGATACGCGACATCAAGCGCGGTCTTCTGCGCGAGCCCGGATGCGATGCTGAAGCACTGGATGACATTGTCTTGGCCGGCAAACCTTGAGAAGAAGGGAATCCATGGCGGATTGGACAGAAGAGTCAGTAAAAGTCTTGGTGTTACTCAAAACAGAGGCTCTGCTCTGCTCTACTCTGCTAATAGATCGAGAAGGCTTTAGCCATGGCGACAGCAAGGCGTACGTACTGGCAGAGGCCTCGGAGCAGCAGCTGGTCCTCCTCCACGGACCACGCCGTGGACGGCCTGTCGCCGCACCGCGCCGCCACGAGAATCATCTGATCCACCTCCGCCGTCTCTATGTCAGGTTCCTGCTGCGGCGCGTCGACGGATGCGGCCTGCGGGCAGTCCGGCACCTGCTGATAAGCGCCGTCCGCCGGAGAGTCGTCAGTGGCTCTGGCCTGGGCGCAGCCCTGACCCGGCGAACCGGAGGACGGCTGGCTCGGCACGCCCGCGGAGGGCACGGGCGGCGAGTCGGCCATGGCCGCCTGGTACGCCGCGAGCGATCTCGCCAGGAGCTCCGGCGGCACGCAGAGCGAGTTGGCGCCCGCCTCGTCGACGTCGCTCAAGAAGGCGCTCAGGTCGTCGACGCTCATCCTCGTCAGCGGCTCCTGCACCACGCCGCCCGCCGGAGAGTCGTCAGTGGCCCTCGCCTGGGCGCAGCCCAGACCCGGCGAACCAGAGGACGACTGGGTCAGCCCGCCCGCGGGGGGCACGGGCGGCGAGTCGGCCAAGGCCTGCTGGTACGCGGCCATCGATCTCATCAGTAACTCCGTCGGCACGCAGAGCGAGTCGTCGCTCAAGAAGGCGGCCAGGTCGGCGTCGCTCATCCCCATGAGCGGGTCCTCGTCCACGCCGCCGGGAAGGCCGTCAACGAAGTGGTCGCTCTCGTTCCCCAGGAACCCGTCGCCGGCAAGCATCAGCGGGTCCTCCCCCGGCGCCAACGCGCCGCTCCCCGCGCCCGGCGGCAACCCGTGCCCGAAGTCGTTCCCCGCGCAGCCGCCCTGCGTCGTCGGCTGAGGCGGCAGGAACAGCATCGGCGCCTGCGGAGGAGTCGGAGTCGGGTGGAAGAAGGGCGGCTGACCGTTGGTCGCGTCCTGGGCGGACAGGATCTGCAGGTAGAGCTGGTGGATGTCGGGGCCGAGCGCGTCCATGGCCGGCCGCCTTCTTCCTTCCCCGGCCGGCCGGACGATCGCGGAGGAGGGCGAGCAGCAGCTAGCTAGCTAGGGTTCCGGGGAGGATCGATCTCATCTCATCTCGATGTCGGGGACGGGAGGGTCGGGGATGGGAGGGGAGGAGAAACCCTGGCCGAGCCGCGACGTAGCGTAGGCAGTTGAGAGGCACGTGTGTCGTGGGGGGTGTGGTTTGTGGAACTGAAGGAATGAAACGGCTATGGCCCGCATCACACGGAGGCAGAAAACGGCCATCGCTTCAATTTTTCTTTTTCCTTTTATATAAGTCTTCTAGAAGATCTTCCATTGATCAAATTTTTTTTTTGGTATGCATATTCAGAATAAAACCATAGTACGTACACAACACAGGTGCGTGCATACGTTCCCTCAAAAAAAAAAGTACGTGCATACGTGCGTTATACGGTCTAATAGTCAATGTGCATTGGACTCTGCAAAGCTGCATATCAGCGATGGAGCCGCGTCGAGCTCGGGTGAGGAGGTAATCCGTCATCATTTTCTTCGGTGGCTGCTGTGGTGGTGCCGGAGGCAGGTGATGGGCGTTGGTGTCAAGCTCAGACATGTTCTGCTATCTTTTCAGTTTTGTCATGTCGATCCTTACGTGACTTGTACTTTGATCTTTATGATATGAATGAGACACGTATTACCTTACCACGCAAAAAAATAAATTTACAAAGAGGTTTGAGCTCATGTCGAATTGCTATGGAATGAGGGATACAAGTATGGATTAGGTAACCACATTCCACATTAGAAGTTAGTACAAAGTTAAGTCATTTATTTTGGGACGGAGAAAGTATGATCTAAAGAGCTTCCATGGGGGGAAATCCTTAGGGTTCAAACCATCCAAAATTCATATGAAAATCCTTCGAATCAAAGAGGCCCTAAAAAGGAAACTGAAACCAAAAGTAAAAAAAAAAGGAACTAGAACATGCTCCATTGCAGAGAGCACAGCAAGACAATGAAGATGAAAGTTCCACAAGCTGGACGACAGAGGGGGTGGTCATGACCTTTTTCAGCATCATCAACCAGCTCCATCTCTAAGCAAATTGAAGCACAAAATATGTTAGTTGAGTACATAGCTCAAAATCTGGGTGGTCAGCTACAATCATAAGTTAGAGACGCATCGTCTCCTGTCCAGATTCCACATGTTTGAAACTTGATTGACCAAATAACCAAATGTTGCAACAATTTCAGGTTTATTTCGCACATTATTAATCATGAATACATACATAGACGGCAAAAAGAAATTGAGTAACTGGACATTATTTTCGCTCGGTGCAACGTGACCACAAAGACACGCGGCCTAAGATCCACACGCTGGAATAGTTTCTTCTTGCTCATAAAAGCTAAAACCTACACTACACTTCTCAGTCCAAACTCCGAAGCCGAGCGCCACAAAATTTCTCGGAGCGGCATAATGCTCGTTGGGACCATAAACAACTGCAGGTGTTCTATTCCCTGTAAGCGATGAACTTCGCAATGTCGTGGATCCCAGCCGCTCTGTAGCACTCGGCGATCCGATCCACGACTTCGTCCCAGTTGCCGTCAACCGTGGCTAGATCCATCAGAAAAGCCGCCTCGTCAAGGACCACCTGCCGTTCAAGAAGCTCATGTGACGGGGTGCAGCGAAGCAACTGGGCATCTATGATGGAATGGTAGACGGTTTGTTATTACAGACCTGCTCTGGAGCTTTTCCTTTCTTCAGATCGTCTTGTTTGCCCTCCTCGGATACCTTCTCTCTTATGAACTCGATCTGCTCATCCTCCCACCCAGCTAATTCAGCTGCCTCCTGTCATACAGGAATGACAAAAAGAAAATAGGTAAAAGGTTGCTCAGCTGAGACATAGAGGCAGAAAGTGAAGGGGAGAAGGTAACAGGAGTACTTCGTATCTACAGCCTAGTGTCCACCATGGTGACTTCAAAGCCACTCGAGCTGACTCTTTGGCTTCAGATGTACGTCCAACTCTGAAAAAGAAACACAAGAAGCAGAATTAGGAACCCCGATTCTTTACATGTACACCATACATTTTATTCAGACACTTATATAGATGAAATGCCATCTGATTTGCAACATGTACGACAGCGCAGTTGCCAAACATTAGTATGTATTGCTTTATTATTTATTCAAAGCGTCAGTGTTGTGCTGCTAGTCCACAACACTTGGGACAACTACTTAAATCATTGTTCTTTTACAAATTTTACACCTGAACTAGATAATTCTCAATTCCAGTTAAAAGTATTTGCAATCTTATATCAATAGATGTTTTACCACAAATGAATTCTAGCCGGTCCAATCCAGCACAATTAAATATGCAGCCGAACAACAAGATGTAATAGAATTGCTCGACACTCATATTTTGCTAGGAATCACCATTCACCAGCGCACATTATGCTCATGCAAAGTGTAACTACACAGTGAGTGCCTATTGATAGAACATCAACCACTCATCAAGTAGATATTTCCGGTCAAAACCTACGTAGTAGATACAAAATCTGATGAAATAACATATAATTAGCACATACAGCTAATGACACATCAGTACCTCTTTTGAACTCCTGAGTTGAACACAAAGGGTCTTCCAAATCCAGGAAATTGATCTCTAATATAGAATTCTGAAGTAATAAGAGCGGAAACCTGAAGGGCAAACACAATGTACATTAAATCTCGTCATATAAACATGAACACCGTACTATATCTCCGGAGAAGGAAAGAGTTTTACATGATCTCCTTTTTCCAGGTGGCGTGATGCTTTCCTTTCTAGAATGTCCGGAAAGAGTCCAACCTACAGTAAGATATCAGTAAAGATAACTCTCCTCAAACTCAGTAGTTACAAACTGAGGTGTATGTCTCAACCTTCTTCAACAAATAGACATCAAGGTCTGCCATCTGTGATTCTTTGAGATCACCTCTTTTGTAAATGTTTGGGCCAGCTTCCCCTACAGCAGACCATAATTCTTCTCGAACAGCAGACCATAAATCATCACCACTCTCAGCTCTGCTATCAGCCTCAACAAGTATTCTATGAATATATTGATTGACCTGATAAATATGAGTAAAAATTGTAAATGGATTGCATGTGCACATGTAGTAAAATAAAACATCACAAACACATAGCAATATAGACTTACATTTTTAGCCAAAAGCCATAGCCCATGGTTACGCACTTCCACTACAGGCATTTCCATTCTGAAAGACAACCAGATGTACACAGACCTAATATTTAAATACCAGTTCCAACTTCCAAAGGCGAAAACAATAAAAATATATAACAGCATATGCAGGGGCAACTAACCCACTTGGAGCAGTTGGCCATCTCAGTAGGGATGTCAAGTTACCTACATTTTCACTAATACTGTCAGGCTTTTGAGTTTACATCATAATGTTTGTAATCACTGTCCAAGCAAATAATTCAGTCTAAAACACATTCAAACCTTGTGGGCTTTCCGACAGGGGAACAACAAGTGGAATGAGCCCTCTCTTAGCTCCAGGAGAAACTATCTTCTCACCTACCAAGTGCAAAATGTATTTTTGGCATCAAGGTCAAAAGAGACCAGGACTTGTAAATTTAACAGTATGCTTTCTCTAGCCGGTGCCACTATAAGTTTCTGACCAGACACCACCTTATTCAAAACTAAAATTGTAAGTTGTACTAGATTAGCAAAGACCCAAGCAGTAAGCGCTACCCTCATAATAGATGATTTCAACTTGCATGACAAAGGGTCTCTTGGCAGGGCTGAAGAATCAATGGAAACGAAAAATCTTACTGAGATATGCGAAGTCGTACCTCGTGCATGAAGCACATTCAGTAAAGAGTTCAGATGCTCCGGGGGGTCGGTCACGGCGATTTCCTTGATAAACGGCACATGATCTGGAAATTTCAGCAGGAATAAAAAAAACCTATCAGAAATCTCAACTAGCAAAAGAAGGAGCAGAGCAGAGTAATTGCATGGATGATGCAATCAGCAGAGCAGCATGGGAATAAGTGTGATCTGTTAAGCTACAACTTGACTGGATTCTGCTCAAACAGTCCAAGGATAAGGAGCAATCGCACTTCTGGAGGCAGTCCATTCCTATTTCTTGGAACGAGGGCTACGAGTCTATAACCACTATGGGATTCTGGATTCATTAGATTGATTTGGATGACAACAGGAATCCATTCCATTTCCATCCATGTAGAAAGCAGCGCGTACTAGTCGATTCCTCGAATGAACTGCCGGCAATCATGCAGGGGAAGACAGATAGAACGCGAACTAGAGATGCAGAAGCAGCAGTACGCGGCGGCCTCACCGTACGCAGTGGCGGCGGCGACCAAAGAGGAGGCGCAGCGGGCGGCGACGAACGACGCCCCTCCGAGCGCGCGGCGCGGCGCTTGCAGCACGGACGCGGCCGCGGCCGCCGCGGGCCTCATCTCGCCGTGGCCGGGGGTGGGGTGGGGGGGG